>SNQJ01S0150817.1:0-23181 GCA_010110895.2 Picea sitchensis
TTTGGACTTCATGAGTCCTCTCTTCTCCCAATTCTATCCTTCCCAACTTGTGAATCAACAAAGCGTCGATCCCAACTTTATGTGTGCTATCTCAATGGATGACTAGGATTGCTTCGGCTTCTACTTTTTTGGGTATTCTCTCCTTTTCTTTTCTTGAAGGGTTCTGCCTCTGAACTGCGTGGATATCTGCCACGTGCCTTCTGGATCCAACAATCCAGAATCACTTCAAACCTCGTGACTTCGCGAAGATCTTTTTTTTCTCCTAACAAACCTCCCGAAGTTCCTACTCCCGAACCTCTCGATCTTTTGCCACCTGTCTCCTCCGACGATGGATGATTTTTCGGCCTTCAAGACTTTAGCAAGTCCTGGACCCCTTTGTACGCTTAGCGCAAATTATTTCTTTCTAGACTTAGGTTGTTCCCAAACTCTTTTTACACTCCTTGCAGAGTTCTGCATAGACTCTTATGTGACTTTGCTCATATTTACTATATGATAGGAATATGTACAAGGAAAAAAATAGGTTAATTCTATCTAATGGTTAATGAAGACATGAACCCCCTAAGAAACTATAATCCCAGTCATACTAAACATCTTACCTTTCATGGCATTCATGTTAAGTATTGGCATTATTTATAAAAATGTTGTGATAATTTTTTTTGTTGATAGTTTTAAAAGGAGTTCAAGGGAATGGTTTGAACATCTTGGTAGAGGATAAATATCATCTTTTGCCGGTTTTTTTGAGACATTTTGCAAGAAATGGAGCCTTAATTATCCTTAGCAATGGATGTTCATTATTGAAAAGACAAATAAAATGTATCATGTGATAAACAAGGAAAATATGGTTGAAGAAAATCCTCAATCTCCCCTTGACAATAAAGCCATGGAATATTTAGTTGCACCTTCACTTTAAGAACACAAGGATGAAGACTCTTCTCACACCTCAATTGAGGATCAAGAAGATGAAGAAATAATTATTGAAGAAACATCGTGTTCTCCCATGGAAGATCTTGTTGAATACCTTAAAGATGAGAGCCTTCATGCATCTATTTCTCCTCCCCCATGAGGTTGAGGCCCTCGATGGTCTCATGTGTACTTTCCCTCACTCTCGGATGAACCTTGACCCTCAGTCTTGGATGACCTCAGTCTGAGATTCCCTCAATCTCTGCAATGCCCTCAGTCTTTGCAATGCTAAGTCTGGGTGCTCTCGGGTAATCTCCCATGCCTCAATGCACTCCAATGCCCTCATCTGCAATTACTCTCCCTCCTGTGTGTGGGACAGTGTTTATGACTAGTTCTCTGCAATGCCCTCGGTCCTGCAATGCCCTCAATATCGCAATTCCCTCGGTCTAAAGGGTGCTCTTAGATGTCTCAATGCCCCTCAATGTCTATGTCTTTGTCCTCTCCACTCACATTACCGCATTAGGATAGATGTTATGACTAGTTTGTTTGCTCTCTCGTCATTGAATGGAAATGGACAGGGATAGTGTTTTGTTTTTGTTTTTGTGTGTTGTTTTGTTTTGTTGTTTTGTTTTTTAATACTTTTTATTATTTTGATATTAATTTAATTAATATATAATTAATATACATTTTATAATATATATTGTTTTTCGTTTTATTTTTTTTTGTTTAGATATTTTTATATGTTTGTTATTATTTGTTTTAATTTAATTAATATATATATAATATATAAATTATTACCCTAAACCTCTCAAGCTCAACCACCATCAAACACCTAAAACCATGACATGAGTCCTCTCGAGGCAATCTTTGGCATCCAAGTTGGATATGGGTGACATTAGGGTGGAGTCTTCATCATGGACGGGTCTTAGCTGGTTCATGACCTATGTAACATATCATTCACCTCAAAGGACCCTTTTAGGTTATTTTTGGACTATTTGAGGATACAAATTACAATAGAAATGAGTCTTGAGGGCTTAACATGAAGGTTAAGGGGGAAGGAAGGGTCTTAAGCCCATTTGTATAAATATTATGGGATCTTCTTCATTAATGTGTCCCTAAAGAACCAAATAGACCCTCCAAAAGGGGTCTTTGATCTCTATTAATTGGGATAGGGGAACTTATAAGAGGTTTTGCATACTAGGAATATAATGTTTTGACCAACCATCAAAGAGATGAGTATAGAGACCTTAACCATGGTTGGGGATAAATATAGGGAATTAGACCCTAAATGAAGATTATTGGGCCAATGGGCCATGATCATCAAGTTCTTGATCTATGACATGGGTCCTCTAAAGGAATATTTTCATACTAAATAGGAAGTGGGTGCCATTGGGGGAGGAAAATAAGCTCCTTGGGCCCTAAATGAATCTTATATATCTTATTGGACATGAAATATTCCTCAAACCACCACAAAACCATCCATAAAGTACATTTTTCCTTAAGTGGGATATGGTTACCATTTCATCGATGAAATTATAACCAAATTTGTCATTAAGATTGTTGTTAGTCTCTATTGCTTCGATATCAAATGATGCTTGGATTCATTTCATATTTGGTTTATCAACATGAAATCTCCAATTTGATACTTTGTAGTACACTAGTTGGACCTTGATTCAAATGATATGAAACTTGGAATCATTAACATATCTACTAGAACATATAAGAAAAATAGGGTTTATGGTTTCCATGATGAATTGATGATGGAAGAAAGTGGGTGTAATCACTCAATTTGAGTTCATAAGCCCTCCCATATCGTTAAGACATATCAATAGTCTATCCATGACAAATTTGGTGCTTCGGCTTGTTTGAAAAAATTTCAACGTTGGCCCCATTCGGTCCATGTTATTAGGTGTCTAGTCCTCGTGCAATTTCATTCCTCCTTCATAGTTCCTCGTTCCTCTTTCCTTGACCATGGTATGATCCCAGATCCATTATTTTTGTAAAAATTACATACTAATGGCATAAAATTAATAGGTAAAACTTTTTCGTCGATGGTATAACTAAATTTGTCATAAGATTATTTACATTTGTCTCTCTTAAGACGATATCAAATGATGCTTAGTTTCATTTCATAGTATTTTGTTTATCAACTTGAAATATCTATTTGATACTTTGTAGTACACTTTTTGGACCTTCAGTCAAATACAAACTTGGAATCATTAACATATCTACTAGAACATATATGAAAAATAGGGTTTATAGTTTCCATGATGAATTGATGATGGAATAAAGTGGAAGTGTCACTCAAATTTGAGTCAGAGCCCTTGATATCATTAAGGCGTGCCAATAATGGTCTATCACTGACAAATTTGAGTTTCAGTGTTTGAAAAAATTTCAATGTTATTTAATTAGCGAGGTCCATGTGTAGAGTGTCTAGTCTGATTGCAATTTTAGTTTCCTCTTTCCTTCATAGTTCCTCTTTCCTCTTTCCTTAGACATGGTGTAGTTCCCAAGATCCATTATTTTTTAAAATTACACATACTAATGGCATAAAATTATCGACGAACTTTTTTGATCGATAGTATAGAAAATTAAATTAGCAAGATTATTTGCATTCATCTCTCTTGTGATGATTTCAAATGATGCTTGGATTAATTTTTGTCATTTGATTTATCAACTTGAAATCTCAATTTGATACTTTGTAGTACACTAACTTTGGACCAGGTCAAATACAAATATGAAACTTGGAATCGATGACATATCTCTTACATAACATGAAAATAGGGTTTATGGTTTCCATGATGAATTGATGGTCGAAGAAAGTGGGGGTGTCACTCAAAATTTGAGTCCAGAAAACCTCCCATATCGTTAGTTCATGCCAATAGTCTATCCATGAAAAATTTGGGTGCTTTCTTAGCTGTTTGAAAAATTTCAGCGTTGGCCCATTATGGGTCCATGTTAATGGGTCTCTAGTCCTTGTGCAGTTTTCGTTCCTCCTTCATGGTTCCTTGTTCCTCTTTCCTTGATCATGGTGTAGTCCCAAAGATCCATTATTTTGTAAAAAATTACATACTAATGGCATAAATTATCGGTGAGCGTTTTTTAAAATTAGATAGTATAGAAAATTTGTCGGACGATTATTTACATTCATCTTTCTTACGACGATATCAAATGATTCTTGGATTCATTTCATTTCTGGTTTATCAACTTGAAATCTCAATTTGATACTTTGAAGTAGACTTATTGTACCTTCAGTCAAATACAAATGCCAAAATTTGGAATGATTAACATATCTACTAGAACCTCTGAAAAATAGGGTTTATGGTTTCCATGATGAGTTGATGATGGACAAAAGGGTGGTGTCGATTGGAATTTGAGTCCAGAAACCCTCCATGTCGTTAAGACATGCCAATAGTCTATCCATGACAAATTTCATTTGCATACATAAGTATTTTGTCTTTTTTTTATGACTATGTAACGAATCTCATTTTTAAGAAGATTCAAATAGGAAACAATATTGATGAAATATTATGTAGTCATGATGGTATAAAAATGAAGAGGCTTCTCTTGGTTTCAAGAATAATTTATCCTCTATTGAACAAGGTATGCATTGAAGGTGGAAGCTCACATGGCCATCCCTCCCCTCACATCACTATCAATTGATCCCCAAAACCCAATCTATAGAATATAAAATAATCAACAATGTTCTAATTAAGATTCATGCATAGAAACTACAAAACAAAAATTAATGAAGATACATGAAATTATGTGTTTCCAAATGATATTTTTAGTCTACCGTACTTTAATATATTGATAACTATTTTCCGGGGTTTCAAATAATAATTAAACAACATGTAACCTAGTATACACAAAAGCGTCACATAAAACTTAAAACATGTAATTAACCCATGACATTAAAAGTAAAATTATTTTAAGAGAATAATGCATACAAATTAAAATATGTAGTTGATGTACCTAATCCAACCTCATCATTAATCATCCTTATTCTCGATCTTTATCTCTTCATTGAAATCGACATTTGTATCATCATCACGGTTTACGAAGCTTGATGTTGAAAGGATTGATGATATCATCATCGTCATCAATGTCATTTCGAGCATATTTTTCATCGACATCATCGTAAAGGCGCAATATTGTCTCCACAGCCTAGATCATGATCTTCTTCATCTTCTTCATCACGTAGACCCTCAGCAGTCTTCGACTCTATCTATTATTTTATTAGAATCATCTTCTTGATCTTTAATGTCATCTTCTTCCTGTAAATGAGTATACTTAATTGTGGCCTTCTCTTGGATCATATCTAACAAAATGACCAATCCCTTTCACTGGAACATTAGTGGAAATACTTGTTCACATTGGCTTGGAAAACATACTTGATCATGTCCTCTTTCAAACATCATTGTTTTAATAATTGGAAATCCGTTGGCATGTTGAATAACAGTTCTTTCCTCATCGTGTTCATCCATTTGTAACCTATACCATTTGACATCGAATAGGACTAATTTGAAGGAATTAAGTCCTGGTACACTCAAGTATATTGTTTAAACACCCATAGTATCTATTTTGAGACTCTCGGGGATGTCTGTCACCCTAGAGGAAACATTGACCTTGAATACTGCGGTTATCCCACTATTAGAAGTTTTCCTTGTTTCATCCAATTGTTTGATGAGAAATCTACGACCATTTCACCACATATGTGGTGTTTCAATGAAATATGTCGGATATATAAAGATGCATTGTCAATTATTAAATTAACATATATTTATATAACTTTGAAAGTATCTGAAAAATACAATACACATGTAGTCACATTAGTATAACATAAAATATTTGAATAAAATGGGTGAAATTGCTTACTGTCCATCTTTCAAACCATATGCTAGATCAATTTCCCCTTTGTGTAACATTGGCATCTCCATTCTGACGAGCTTCTCTAACCAATTCGACAGGTCATTGCCATGATAACCTACCTCCATTATGTTTTTACATCTTTTCAATCCATACATTCATCCGGTCGAGATTGTTTGCAATGTATAAATCTGGGATTCACATCCCTTGAAGCTGAATCAAAAAACATAATTCACCAATATTAAATATTAGTTATAGCATACAATATGAAGGTATAATTATAAATATTTATAATTTATGAAATAAATTATATTAATATATAATGAGTATGAACATGTCTGAGGAAAAATGAAGAAAATTTATATGTATTATTAATATAAATTGTCACAATTATTAATATATTACCCTCTGATTTTTTCATTCTACACGTCCCCGGCCGGATGCTCGATCTTTAAAATTTTTTAGTGGAGTTCACATCCCAAATGGATCACATTTGCATGCATAGTTGGCATTGCTAATTTAGGAAGACAGTGACTAATATACACCATGGATTGATATACCATATATCCCTCCACCATAGAACCCTCGTCGTGCTCTTTGTCTAACAAGTACCTTCAATGATTTCAAGTGCCTCTCCACCATCCACATTGACCTTGTGAACAAGTCCACAAATTTCAATCCTCAACTTGGTGTATGGGGTAGTGTTCTTGTGCATTGAAAATGTAGGAGGTATATACTTTCATTTCACACATTGAGAAATTTCTCTCTTCTAATAATTTATATCGTATTCATGGATTTACTTCAATGACAACCATCTACATTGAGACAGTGACACAAAGAAAATAACATTTTCAACATAACATAATATAATATATTACATTACATTAGTACCAGTAAAAATAATGTGTCATTAAGTACAACAATAATTTTGAAAGAACATTTTCTTATAAATCACAACTCGTCTTACCTCATGTATTTTCCGAGATCATATGGGAACTTGTTTGGCGTTATTTGTGAAAGTCATTTGGAACTGAATAGCGGTAGAACATACTATAATAACAAAATGAATCCTTATTTGTTTTGACCAAGAGTAGACAAGCAAAAAAATAAAAAGATCTATAAGGCCAATATATACAAATATGTATGCAAAATTATTACCTTAATGAAGGTATGCCAATCATGTGTTTTACCCCACCAAATTTGCCTTCTTCATTAAGATGCTTTTATGTTTGAAGCAAAACCGTGGGAGAATTTAATTCTTTGAATGACCTCTTTTACATCATTCTTTGTTTCTCTGTTATTAATAATGGAAGGTTATTTCGGTCTAGTACTCCATGTTATCTATTTGAATATCGGATCACACTTTGCATTTCATGTTGGCTTCCTGAATGTTGGTACAAATTTTGACAATTTTGTCTTTGTCCTTCCTACCATCTATGATTAATATAGCGTTTTAGTCACATTCTTCCGATATGAATTGTATCAAACAAATGACTATTTTTATCTCCTCATAGTAAAGAAACCTCACAAAATTGGTAGGATAATTTCCATTCCTCATGACCATTATTAAATACCTTCATGATGATTAGGCCTTCAATGACATAAAATAAATCACAAAATAATTATCAAATACACGATTAAAATAAATTCAATTATTAAAATAAACATTCAAACATTACATGATCCAGATACATTATAGAAATTGACTACCTTGATGATTTTTATTATATTCCAACATCCATAGGTAGAGGTTTCATTCTTTGTGGTTTTAATCCTGTATCTTCTTTCCCATTGAAAGATGTTTTTAGTAGTACAATACCTATGGTTCTTAGGAAGAAAGGTACCTATACTCATCAAACACCATCTTCCTAAAATTTTGAATAATGATACTTCATCTTAGGACTATATTGGACATGCAAATTCACCCTTTATTTGAAGACCTTGCAATAAATGGATTAATGTTGACAATTCATGATGATATTTCAAAAGTAAACATACACCATGATATCATTAAAATATTGTATGTAATTATTAAAATGTAGAATGTATACATACCACAAAAATGTGTTGAATCTAGGGCATCATGGTGTCCATGGTGGTTTACATATGTTGTACATTGTGATGCCAATCCATAACTTTAGTAATTTCGTGGATAAGAGGTTCGATATATGCATTCATATCTTTAACACAGTACTTACCTAATTGTTTGAAATTACACATAATTACTAAAGAATGATATCATGTAATATATATAATTAAATAAATAAACAAAGATATTATACAAAATTGAAACAAATGAAATGTTAAAATTCCAAAAATTAATGTAAACAAATGCAAGAACAATCATTTTCAACATTGTATGCTCTTTCTCTTTTGGCATCCAAGGAGGAATGTTATATTTGATAACAAAAATAGGCCACACTAAGTAGAAATAAGACCCTAAGTTCTGCAGATGGATTTACATAGTGTTGCCAATGAAAGCCTAACATTATCTGAGGTTCATCTTTGAAATCACGCCCATTTTCTCAATTTCCTAATCTTGAGAACCATCCTTGAACATTCAAGAGTACCATATTCACTTTTTTTACATGCATGGTAGTCCATAAATTGTGCCATGCTTTCACACTTGAAAAATTATTGCAAACGTGGAATTATGGGGATATGTCAAAGAACCTTTCGAGACACCCTATTTGTTATGGTCGGTTCAATATCGCGATGAACATTGCGGACATTAGATTTTCGAAACATGTTTCCATAATATATAATATGGTCATTAGGAAATGAATCTATAGTTTGATAATCCATTCAATGTCTTTCATAATGTGTCTGAGACCTCGGTATGTACGAGGTAAAATATTTGGCGATGGTTACAAAAATTCACTTAACAATCTACAAAATAACAAACAACTAGTTAATGGAAATATTAATAAGTAAAAAATGCATTCTTATTTTACACATTAATTAACATAAAAACAAATATAAAAATCAACATTTTATATACTGGTATGAGAGATGAAACATATTACATACTTTTAGTGTCGTGTCATACAAGTGTTGACAAATTATTCATAACCTTTAGTTCACGGCAATAATGTAGCGGAGAATATTTGCTCTTGATCCTTCATAAAGTCATTTATTTGCCTTTTCTAGAGGTTCATCATAAATACCAAAATTTTCCCCATCATCATATGGCTACAAAAACAAATCTTGGATCATTTGATTTGTCCCATCATCTTCTTCCATGGAGTCATTAACGGTTGTCCCATCATCTTTTTTCCATGAGATCCTCATTTCCTTGGTCCTTGATGATGTTCCTCATCTTGTGCAACATCATTTCTACTAATACTTGGTGCAATATTACGCGGAAAGTTGGGGGCAACTCTAACTTTATAATTACAACAATCATGCAAAAGGTAATTAATATCTTGTAACAAAATTTCAAACAATATATATATACATATATATGATTTTTATATAAAATTGACAAAATAAAAAGATAATAAATATAGCTAATTACCATGGTACGATATTCATTCGATCCATCGTGAACCATATTTCACCAATGTTTTGTAGATGTTGCTATTACAATTCTTATGGGATGTGCAGAAACATTGTTTACAGGAAATAACATCTACCATCACCCTTTTCACTGCAGCTTTGCTGTCCCCCTCTAACAACATTAGATTTTACTTTTAAAAATACCCTTTTGAACCCAAATTAAGTTGTTGTAAGCAAGATTGTGCTTAGCATCTTCAAAATCATCAAAACTCTTTGTGAGGCCAGTTTTGGGTCACCATGTCGTGTGAATTAGGATGATGTTGACCTAAATCTCTATATATATATATATATATATATATATATATATATATATATATATATATATTCTGACTTTTGTTTAGGTCATTTTCAGCGGTAAAGTTTGACTAAATTATTATGGTCGAATATCGTCGCTTCTGTGATGGCCAATCTAAGGTTGTCGGCTTGTGATGAACATTGACCATTATAGTTTAGTGGTCAAGTGAGCATTGATATTGTGACAAACATGGGGTAGATTTAGAAAAAAAAAAAAAAAAAATTCTCTTGCATGTTGTGATGAAAGAGTACTTTCATTGCAAGTGGTCATCACAAATTTTTCCAATATGTAGTAGTGAATAATTACTAGGAGGTTAAGTGAGAATTTAGAGAAATTTATTCGAAGATCTAGCAGAATGGCACCTAAAGGTTGGAGCTCTGGAAGGTTTACCAAGAAACACATGGCTCTGAAGTCCACAAAGAAAGCATCCTTAAGAAATCTATTTGTCGGAAGGAATTTTTGATGTGGATGCAATCCCATGTCCATCAAGGAACGAGTGAGCCCAACAGTTGTTGAAGAACATGATCCACTCATAGAGAATATGGATGTGGATCAAATGGATGAAGAGAAAAACCCCACTAAAACACATAACCCTACATATAAGTTGGGCCCGAGAGTGCCATTATAGAAAAATGGGCATACGATGAAAGAACGGAATTAGACAAGCCTAGGGAAGAGGGAAAACCTATTGTAGAGACATTGTAACAAAAAAAAGAATAAGTGCAAGTAAAAGATGTTACAGGTGGACCATAATTAGATGCAAAGGAAGAAGAAGAATCTCATCAAGAGGAAGGTCAATTCAGCCTTCATAGTAAGACAAGATAAAAGGGGGAAATATCTATGCATAGGTCAGCATGAAAGCAATTTGAAGTCTAATGTACTACCACGCCATTCCATAAGGACTCTACAATTTTTCCTAACATTTTAGGTTGTGTAGAAAAACTGAGGTATGTAGATCATGACATAGAAGACATAGATAAATTCCCTGAATTTGAGCCAAAGGTATACAAGGAGAGAAAAGGAATCAATGCATATAGAGTTACAATAATTGAACCAAAATAGTAGATAACATGTGTTTATACAGCCTAGGGTTAATGAACTTACTAGAGATCCCTCATTTTGGACTTGGAAAGGATGTGAATAACTTTGTAAAACAATTGTTTGCATTGGTACATGGGGGAATTTCTTGGTTGGATAGGCCAATTTCAATCGATGTTGATATGATTGTGAAGATCAAAGGTATACCAACCTAATGTGGAAAGCCTAAAAATATTTGGATGATAAAACTAAGGAGAAGACCCTGACAGAGGAAATCAAGTAAACATATGGAAGAGTGAGAGGGTCCAAGGGAATTATAACTAATATGATCATCAAACCTGCAAAAACATTGACAATGAATTTAATGGAATGCAAAGTACTAAGGAAGTGTCACAAGAAAGAAGCATTAGCAAGGTTGATAGCAGCAATCGCGTAGTGCACGAAGGGGACTTTATATAGTTGGAGCCCATACTTATTAAACTTATTTTTTTATGACTATAAAGATGCACAATAATTAGGAATAGATTTTCATTACTCATGGCTGATCATACTCATAACATTGGTGGGATGGAGACACCCTAAATAACAACATGTTTTGTCAAAGGATAGGAAAGTGTCACGTAGGACAATATGAAACATTTTGGCACACTTAAAATGGAAATCAAATGAAGGAAAACTTGAGCATATTTGCAATGTATTTGGAGGAAATACAATAAAAGGTGACTGAGACATGAGGATACCACCAAAAGTGGTGGAGAAACAAAAGGATATAGAAAATTTTTAGGTATCAAGGAATAATGTATGGATTCAGGAAAAAAGGGATTTGAAGGAGAATTGGATGTAGATGAGGTACTTCATCACAGTAGAAGAAGTCCAATGGGTAATAAATATTTTCCAGATGAGTGAAGGGTACCACTAAAAGGGAAGCATCTAGTATAAAATGGCATGTCGCAAAAATCTATAAGTCTGATAACAAACACCAAGAAAATTGATGAGCGCACATAATATATTGCATGGAGCACAATAGTAAGGAAACCAAGACAACAAAAAAAATCCTAAGACATTATCAAAGGATAAAGACCGCGTCAGAGTGACCACCGGAGGAGAACAATAGAAAAAGACGAAGGAAAGAACATAGAAGGAAACAAATGTTCTCGTGCAGGAGGAACAAGGAGGAGGAGACATCTAGGACATAGAGATACCCAAAATTTACCGGAGACAAAGAGTCTTCCAAATAATAGGATCATGCTGCAGGTAGTATGACAGAGGAAAAATATGAAGAAACACAAATATTTCCTAGAATTCACAATTACAGAAGATTATGCCGAGATGGTGGAAGAAAAAATACAAGGCAAATTAGTAGCAATGTTGTGGGATGACACAGAGACAAACAGAGGGGAGATCATAAATAAGATGTCATAAGTTAAGGAAAATTTGGCATAGTTGAAATTGATCATACTGCAACAGAAGTAAAATTCACAACCAAAACAAACTCCTCAAGAAGGCACAATCCCCGCATAGGAAACAATCCAAATTATAACATCAAGAAGCGAGCAATTTTCTATTACTTGGGATATGTTGTAATTGAACGAGGAGACATCATAGAAACAACTGAGGAATATTCATCACTTGGAATTGGATTTGTCCAAGATCACCATGAAATCATTTTACAAACTGCAAGTTAGCATCACACATGAAATCCAATCTATAGCATGCATGGATGCGACAGAGTTACACACAACAAAGGACATAAATGATACGTTCAAGATAACTTTCAATGAAGTGAAAGTTGAGAATATTAACATATTATTAGATCAAGTAGCACATACACAAAATAGTGTAATTCCTTACCAACACACAAGAAGGGGCATATTTATAGATAGAGGAGAAAATTGGGAAGATCACACACGGGATGGAAGATTATAAAAGTCACATAATGGAATTAATGACACTATTGAACACAAGAATTCCACCAGAAGTGCCTCCTGAGAGGAGAGAGAGAAGGAGGTTTACACAGTTTACCTCTGAGAACATGGCACAAAGTATTAGGACATTTCAAGATATATGATAAAGCCCCGTACAACTATGGACAAGATCTACAAGGATTAAAGTTCACAGGCATTGGAAAACTAGGAAGAAAGCATCAACACAATCACATAGGAGTTGAAGTAGAAGAATAAGGCCATGAATTTTTAGAAGAGGATGAGGAGAATGTAGGAATTAAAGAATCTATAGGCAGATGTGAAGTCAATCTAGGTAGAGAAGTAGTTGAGGCAGGCTTAGCTAGAGCCATTACAAGAACATGTAGAGAATATTTTGATAGAGATGGATACTGCAAAGGTTCAGATGGAAAATATTAGGTTGGAGGTTGAAGAGATGATAAAGGAACATATCATTGTGCATACTGTGGAGTATGTTATAGAGAAGAATGAACATGTGAAGACTTGTTTTGAAGAGATCTCAGGTTGATTCTGGGAGTTAGAAAAACATGTCAAGGAGGAAAACACTTCCTGAGTGGTTTGAGATGAGCCACAAGTGAGTGTTGAGGGCATGTTGGAGTAGGATATTTTTAGATTTAACACAGAAAATGAGGGAAGGAAGCTAAGGAATGAACAAAGGAAGACATGTGAATAGGAAAGAAAGAGAAATTAACATGGAATAAAAGGCAAAGGAAGCAGGTGCGTTGGGAATTGATCACGAAAATAGAAGGTGACTTGTTATGCTATGCAAGCACCCTACTTCATTAAATAAACTTTCTGGGACCCAACTTAGCTGTGTGTATAAATATACAAATAAACTTATGTGTTAAGTTCATGTATCTTCTTATAAATGCTTATGTGTGAGCAAATGTTTCTTTAGATGGTTAGATATGTACTTTAAAAACATACACAACAACAATACTTGCAGAAAATAAAACCATCAAATGCACAACAGAACAAGATGATAAAGGAGTTCCACCCTCTAAGACTACATCTCCTTGAGCCTCTATAAATGGACTTGGCTCTGCAGGATTAATTAGTCAAAGTTATTTTACAAGATGCTTCTCAACTCAATGGAAAAACAAAGCGTACCATTGGAATGAGAACACATAAAAACCCCAAAATGATAATAGAACTCTGAAAGCGGATCATGGCTCATCAGGGCATGACCTCCTCTACATGTGACATAAGCTCCACTGAGCTTCTCTTTGGAAAAACACCTATAAAAAGTCCTCAACAGCCTCACGACTTTGTCCCAAAGTATTGTTGAGCATATCAATTAATAAAAAAATGATTATTCAATCACTTGAAAACAAATATGGGCTCACCAAACCATGTCCTCAATCAAGAGAATTTTGAAAGTTCCACAGACTTCACGAAACTTCAGGTGAAAAACCATGAAGAGTCTTCAAATGGCGTGAAAATGGAACCAATGGATCGGCTTGTCCAAAACCACGAGAGTACAGGGGCTTTTTACGACCTCAATGCGACCAAGCGGTGAAAGAAGTTAGGCCTCCTCCATTTTTTCCTCCTTCAAGCTTTCTTGGGCCCGGTTTCTGAGGCAGCACCTCTGTGTGCATTTACCTGGAACACGCTCCAAATGCACATTTAAACCTGGCACCGAACGGTTCCAGATGTCGTGCAAGCTAGGGCGGTTAGGGAGCCTCTAGCCCCTAACCGCCTCGGTATTCGGTCATATGGCCCATGCAACCTTGGGCTCGGCAAAAAAGTGGTTTAACCATAACCGTTGGAACCGAGAATTTGAAACCAAAACTCACGGGTTACATATATGAACCACGAGTCGTGGTTTCAAATCCCGTGCATACACATTTATACATATATAAAATGAAATACCATACATGCGCGCCAACCACAATGGTATAAACCTTGGTTTGCTATTACATAAAATTCGCGTGCAATGTTAAACCCGGGTGCCCATATATTAAATATATGTTTTAAACATGAAACCTTGGTATATTAACCCGCGCCCAAATATTAAAACACACAGGCATATGTTTTATAATGGAACCATGGAGTGAGGCTAAACCCAAACCGCTTGCTAAGCTTGACAAACCAGCTGAAACATATATATAATATGTCATGTAATGCAAACAATGAGCAAAGACGGGTAAGTTGGTTGGCGAATGTGAAGGCTTTACATAGTGGGGTAGGTCTGGGGGTCGAACCCCGTAGCCTCCATATAATTTTAATCAACCAAATATTAAACCAACATCCAGTAAATGGGTACCGCATTGGCGGCCCTTCATTTGGGCGTGTACTCTATTCACAAATATGCCGCGTGTCTCCATCCGATTGGACAGCCACCATCCAATAAAAATACTGCGTCGTAAAGCGCCACATCATCATGATGATGCGGCCCTGCCATGGCCGTATGGGTATCTGAACTACCAGTCGGCACTTTTTGCACGTTTGACTTTTCGAGCGGTCTGGCTATATCTTCATTTCGGCGTCCAGTTTGAGGCGAAGCGAATTGGATTGGATTAAGTAATGATGAGGGCTACGTTCACGTCCAATTTGAGGCAATTCCGAGAACATTGATTTTGGGCTAAAATTTGACTACGGTCCGATTTTGATCACACCTTCAAAATGCTTTTTTGGACCCACAAAAGCTTATGATCATCAATATGATTTCAAGTTATATCAAAATCTTTTGACAATCGCCTGAATACTCTGACATGCCGTGCCCTGCAAGCGGCTCACGTCCTTCATCTTGCTCTCACAGTGCTGCTGATACTTGCTCTCGTGCTTGGAAGACCGCCAGCCTTCCCACTGAGAATCAAGTCCCTCTCCGAACTCTTTGGCGTCAACAAATTCCGCTCTCCAATGGTACGCAAAACTGCTTACAACATCTTGTCACAAGCCAAGAAAAACATCAATCTTGAAAACAAATTAAACAAGATTGAAAAATGATGCCAAAAAAAAATCTTTTGTTCTTCAAACAAACTGTAGCATCTCGTACTTTATCAAAGTCCATGGCGTTTTCCAAAATCAACTTTCAAGTCAATAAACACCATTGACTAAACATAAGTGGAACAACCTGATCGACGCAACATAGTCATCAGAAAAATCATCAACGGTGAGACTCATTGAAACATCAACCTTCCCATGTGCCGACAAAATTCGACGAGCGATACCTTTGTCATGTCACAATCATGAATCACTCATATTGAACCATCCTGGCGAGTTCTTTAACGCACATACATAAAAAACAAATGCAATGTATAGGACTCTTCAACTCTCCTTCGGTACAAACATAAATATAACCTCAAAACATATGGTTACTTAAGAGTTGAATACAAATATAAATGGCTGCAACTTATCATGCTTCCCATAAATGCACACATAACCTTTGAAAATTGCATTTTCAATGAAAATGCAAACCTCCTTGCTCAAGAAATCAAATCATTTCTTACAAAGCCAACTCAACGGTGACTTTTTGGACGCTTCGTCCTGTTGTGAATCATCTGGACTCACATGATGATGGATCTCACTTCCATTCTTGCCAATCTTATCCAACTGCTTATGAGGCTATGGATGAATAGTTGGATCATAGCGATCAACATTGGTCAACAAAGATGGCCAGCGACCTTAATGGTCTGAAGATCTTTTGCATCCTCTTTTCGCGTTGTCTTTGCTTAGAAAGTTTCCGAAATTGGCCAATCTTTTCCAACACTTTGAAACGTGATGGTTATACAAACCACAATAGGTACATGGATTCTTTCTTCCATTGTTACACATGCAAAATTATTATGCTTAACATAATCAAGTGCAACTGAACGATAAGCGGAATTAAACCTTGAACATTCACCTTTATCGCCCCTTTGAGGGGTGAATTCGAAGAGTTACAAGCTCTCCTCTGCAAACCATCAACAATGTTCTTGTCCTCAACACTGTCACAACTCTCACATTTGCATTCATCTGAACACAAACCTTGCATGCTAAACGGATCGAACTTTCCACAAAAGTTCATGAACTTTCCTGCTAAACCTTCTTGAGGACACGAAACGAAGTTTATACTTGGAACTTTTTCCTTTGTCTCATCGACTTTGGAATATGCTCCATCTTGCGTTCGCCATCAGACCACAATACCCAGGTCTTTCTTCAACAACAATAGGATCAACAATGCCTTGGTGCATGCTTACCCCAAAACTTTACCTTCATGGCCATTTTAAACAACAACTTGGACCCTAATCCTCTTGTGTGACTCTCAAAACCACCAAAGTGTTCATCTTTTAGAATTAGAAGATAAACTAACACTTTGCACTACTTATGTTCATGCATGTACTTGGTAAAGGGTTTCCTTTGCCTCTTGAGTTGATTCTCCATCTCATGCATCCTTTGCAAAGGCTGGTCTTTCTCACGCTTCATAGCCATCAGCTGTTCTTCAAGTGCAATGTTCTTATCATGTATCATTTTTCATCAAATCTCTCTTAGTTATCAACTCTTCTTTAGATAATGAAGATGTATGAGAACTATCATTGTTTGAAGCTTCTGCCATCCTTGCATGATATCTACTTCAACACAAAACTTTGCACAAAACCAATAGCTAAATCTCAAAGCTATCAATGGCAAACACATGAAGCAAAACAAACTATGCTTTCGATACCACCTAATACACATGAAAATAGAAGGCTGACTTGGTATGCTATGCAAGCACCCTACTTCATTAAAAATAAACTTTCCAAGACCTTGCTCAATGTGTTAAATGTAAAAATGACTTATGTGTTAGAAGTTCATGTATCTTCTTGTAAATGCTTATGTGGCTGACAAATGTTTCTTTAGATGGTTAGATGTGTACTTTAAGCACATCACAGCAACTAATACTTGTGGCAAATAAAACCATCAAGCACAACAAGAACAAGATTCGATAAAGGAGTTCCACCCAGGCTGTCTCATGAGCCTCCATAATGGACTTGGCTCTGGCAGGATTAATTAGTCAAAGTTCTTTTACAAAGCTGCTTCTCAACTCCAATGGAAAAACAAACTGTACCATTGAGACCCAGAACACATAAAAACCCCAAAAATGACTAATAAAATTTTGAAAAGGAAACGGATCATGGCTCATCGGGCATGACCTCTTCTACAATGTGGCCATAAGCTTCCACGAGGCTTCTCTTTGGCAAAAACACAAAAGTCCTCAAAGCCTCTGAAACCTATCCCAAAGTGTTCCAGGTATATCAATTATCTAAAAATGATTATTCAATCACTGAAAACAAATATAGGCTCACCAAACCATGTCCTCCATCAAAGAGAGCTTAAAGTTCCCTAGAGCTTCCTGAAACTGTGGTGAAAAACTACGCATGAAGAGTCTTCAAATGGCTGTGAAAATGGCACCAATGGATCAAACACATCCAAAAACCCTGGCTGGGCTTTTACGACACCTCAATGACCAAGCGGTGAAAGTTAGGCCTCCTCCATTTTCCTCCTTCAAGCACTGGAACTGGTTCTACAGAACGCACCTCTGTGTGCATGAACCTGGAACACGCTCCAAATGCACGTTTAAACCTGGCACCAGACGGTTCCCGAATAATCGTGCAAACTGTAGTACGGTTAGGGAACCTCCAGCCCCCAACCGCCTGGGTACTCGGTCATATGGCCCATGCAACCTTGGGCTCGGCGAAAAAGTAGTTTAACTACCATAACCGTTGGAACCGAGCAAACCCCTGGCTGGGCTTTTACGGCACCTCAATCGGCCAAACGGTGAAGAAGTTAGGCCTCCTCCATTTTCCTCCTTCAAGCTTTGCTGGAACTGGTTCTACAGAACGCACCTCTGTGTGCATGAACCTGGAACACGCTCCAAATGCACGTTTAAACCTGGCACCGAACGGTTCCCGAATAATCGTGCAAACTGTAGTACGGTTAGGGAACCTCCAGCCCCCAACCGCCTGGGTACTCGGTCATATGGCCCATGCAACCTTGGGCTCGGCGAAAAAGTAGTTTAACTACCATAACCGTTGGAACCGAGCATTTGAAACCAAAACTCACGGGTTACATATATGAACCACGAGTCGTGGTTTCAAATCCCGTGCATACACATTTATACATATATAAAATGAAATATAATACACGCGCGCCAACCACAATGGTATAAACCTTGGTTTGCTATTACATAAAATTCGCGTGCAATGTTAAACCCGGGCGCCCATATATTAAATATATGTTTTTAAACATGAAACCTTGGTATATTAACCCGCGCCCATATATTAAAACACACGGGCATATGTTTTATATGGAACCATGGGTCGGGGCTAAGCCCCGGCCCGCCCCCCTTTCCGCTTGACACACCATGCAAACATATATATAATATGTCATGTAATGCAAACAATGAGCAAAGACGGGTAAGTTGGTTAGCGGAAATGTGTTAAGGCTTTACAAAGGGGGGAGGTCCGGGGGTCGAACCCCACGGCCTCCATATAATTTTTAATCAACCAAATATTAAACCAACATCCAGTAAATGGGTACCACGTGGTAGCCCTTCATTGGGCCACGTGGCACCTTTCTATTCACCCAAAATATGCCACGTGTCTCCATCCGATTGGACAACCACCATCCAATAAAAATACGCCACGTCATCAAACTGCCACATCATCATGATGGTACGGCTCTGCCACGTGTCCGTACAGACTGTACGGACTTCCCAGTCAACACTTTTTTACCTGTTTGACTTTCCGAACAGATCGCTATATCTTTCGCTCCCGACGTCCGTTTGAGACGAAACGAATTGCGTTGGATTTGTGACGATGAGGGCTACGCTCACGTCCGATTTGAGGCAATTCCGAGAAAATTGATTTTTGGGCTAAAATTTGACCCCTGGTCCAGATTTTGATCAGGAATTAAGAAGAAGAAGCGCAGAGTCAAAGCAAGGAACAACTGGATCGAAGACCAACCACACAAAATAATTTATTTTGTAGAAAAACATAATCTAATAAGGTAAAGGTTTTTTTTATGATGTAATTGGTTTTTACCCACATTTTTTCATATAAACAGAGGATGTATGAGGTAGCTAGGGGATATCATATCATAGATGGTCTTATCTATCATAGTTTTGGTGAAGAACTTCAGTTTTAGAGTTTTTTTGGGAACTTTTGGTTTAATGATTTGAGGAGATCAAATGATGGTTGACTCTGATGGAGTGTAAATGAGGGTAAGGTCACATGTTGTGGAGCTTGGTGCAAGGCTAGTCATCCTCACAAAGTATTACAAAATTTTGATTTAATGCCCGCAACACACTATTTTGATGAATATGAATAAAGAAGACATATCTTTGTGGATGTAGCCCAGGGTCTGTGAACCATAGTAAATTAATCTATCATTGTGTGGAATGGTTCCTTTTATGTGTCGCAATTCTTATTATGTTGAATGAATGCATGAATCTATTAAGGTTATTTTATAGCATGCACTAGATTAGTTATGAAAAATGAATGTTAAGGGGTAAATGAATGGTAAATTTGAATGATGATATACTGTAATGGTGAATGTTGAATTAGAAGAAGAATAATATTCTTAACATCCCCATGATTTTCATCCCTTCCATGAGTACAAAAATTTGGGTCTTGCAGTCACTTATAAGCCATCTTGGGTGAGACTACATTGTGAACATTGTGCGCAGTGTTTCCTTTTGATTTACCAAAGGGACCTATGGCTTCTAGGTTTTTTTTGGAAATCTAAGGTGGAACTCGAGTCAACCCATACATAAACAAAACCCCATCCTCATGATCCTACGATGAACTATGATGGGTCTCATCTCCATATTTGACAAATCTCAGACCTTTACATCCAATGACTCTAATTGTATCAATGCCATAAAATTACTGAACATTTAATGCTTATCATTTGAAACTCTTCTAAGGAAACTGGGTAGGACCTATGACAATCTATGGCTATGATTCTATATCACGCATTCACTAATCAATGACTCATGTTTAATCTTTTAAATTTCTTCATCATTGTCACTGAAGAACACTACCTTTGACTTTGAGGTCTACTGTCGACCATCTAGTATTGACAATCTCTTCAGCTAGATCAAACAATGGTCACTACACCTTGTCAACAGTCAAGTTCTAATCTTTAGGTTCTATCTGGGTGATGGTTAATTTTATTATCCCACTTTTCTTGTTGTCGAACCAACTAATATCCAACAACATTGATCTTCCTGGATATCTTAAGATAGATCAATGACTCCCATGTTCTTCATCATCATTGACTCATTTCTTCAACCTCCTTGATATTGTCAACTACACATCTCCCGAAGAAACAAAGCTTGACGTCAATGACCCAAATTCTTCCCTTCTTACCTCCATCCAATCAATGACTCCTATCATCATATCTTCCTTAATCAAATGGATATCACATATCCAAAGGTGAGGATGGATCCTTCAACAGTTCTAAGGTATGTGGCCTCTTTCCATCATCGTAAGAGTTCCTCAATCCAACTCTTGGTCACTTTCAAAGACCTTACTCTCGATGAATGATTCTGATTCACTCACATAATGAATCTATGACTAAGAGTCATTATGAATCAAAACACAGTTCTCCATCAAGAAAAATGGCCAATTCAGCAGTTAGCTAATTCTAGGTTCTAAGAGGAAAACCCCCTAACTTTTGTCATATCCTCAAGGGTTCATACACTTCTCTAAGGCCATCATGGTCCTTCTAAATTTATTATAAGTGAAGTGACTTCATATATAGCAAGATTTCCACTTAACAATATGATATTCTAACAGAGCTCAGGGTTCCTTACTGCACCTAGAACTTCACAGAGGCCAGGATACTCCCTTCATCTCCCAAATGATTTTTTTGTCCATATCTTGCAAACTTTCCTCTAAGGATGCAATATATTCAAGGATAGCGTCCATCCTTGCTAGACTCAAACTCATGAATTGGAAAATTTATATAGTGAAGGAAAAAAATCATATTCCACCTTACACAGTAATTCAATTCATCATTTAAATGCATTCATATTTTCCATTAAACTAGAAAAACACACATTTACATCATTACTATGCATTAAAAATCAAATTAGACACTTATATATTTGGGGAAAATATCAACATCCAACTAACTTAGAGAGGACGCCTTTCCCCCAAACCTTAGACCATACTACAGAGTGTCATCCTACAATATGCCACCCCCGTTCCATGCCATGATATCACAAGGGAATGATTGAAATGATATTCCAGTTCTGATGATTCAGGAAGGTTACCCTCTTTATTCCACTAACAACAACATAAATTAACCCATTCACACTAATCTCAAGACATCCATAATTTTATTAGGTAGTTTATCAACTAGATTTCCTCTACATAAGAAAGTCCCTTATCTTATATACAGTCCCTTGATGACCTCCCCTTACCAGTGTCGGTTTCTATATAGACAGTACCAAGTTGCATCCCTTTATTGCTCCAGTTTGGATTCATGTCTTCTCTATTCTAGGGTGATCAACATTAAATTGGATGAGCTTCCTATTTTATTGAAGGAATATCTCTGCTTTATTCCTCTCTTCAATCAATGCCAATGAACATATATGTACATTGTGCCCTATGTTGGTGAGCCCATTACTCACTTACTCTCCCTGAGAGTATTCCCTCCCGTTCTCTGTGTGCTCTGCTATTTCTACACCACTCTTGGTGACTAATTTTTCTCTCTCCACCTATCCTCTACATGTGTGTTCCTCATTCTCTTCTTCTCTAGTGGTTTTTTTCCATGTTTTCCCTCTTCTTCCACCAATAACTCGGGATTTCCATGGCTTCCTCTTTACACAACCTGTTGTTTTATTTTTTTAATTCCTAAAGGAAAAATATGTGACCTTTCCTGTCGTCATGATACTCAGTTTACCATTTTCCTTCTTCAAGAGATCAAACTATCAATGGTTATTAACTACTTCAACAATCGATATGACTTCCATAACTAGTCACATGGATCCATATCGATCTAGGCATTCTAGGAGGTGTATGCTCATTTTTAAAAGTATAGGAAATATTGATAATAAATATTCATATTTTCTTCACTAAAACATCTCAGCTCTGCCTCACCTGTCCACTTCATTAATTCCACATGTGATATTGTGGCTAATAATCTCAACGAATTTTCCCTCCTCTATTAGTTATCTAGTGTTTTGATTAATCACAAAATTATTACAATATTCATAAATATAATCATATGAATTCTTAAGAATAATTACATTCATGGGGGAAAACAAGGTGTTACATGAGAAAACTGTCATCTTGGGAAGCATAGAACAATCTTACTTCAAATAGAATTTCAAGTAAGTTATATAACTTAATGGTGTGTTTCATTATATAAAGAAACACTGGTGCATATGGATAAACCAAATGCACCAATTCTTTTAATTGAAGGAGGCACCAAAGACCGACCTTCCTTATTGCCTCTACAAAGAAAAACCTCCAGAAAATTTAAATGTGTATCTTTTCATTTTCATTTTGCAAATTAAATTGTTTTACAGTGCGTTATTACTTACACATCACACCAATATGTTTCTAACCATATAATTCAATAAGTAAA
>SNQJ01S0150818.1:0-23181 GCA_010110895.2 Picea sitchensis
AACATGACCATATTCCTCAAAGTAGGAATCTTTAGCACCTGTCTCTGACTATCACACTTTCATAAACTCATTCTGCAAACAAAATTACCAATCAAATTGATCAACAATTACCTAGGAATGAATTGTATGAAAACGATGCAACAATTAGTTGAAACAAAGTTTCAGCAAAACAGAGTTTTAACAAGGCATGAATAAAAACAATACTTAACACACTACAAAAACTAATGGGTGAATCTTGTGAAAAAGGTGGGCCCTCTCCTTCTCACAAGATTCCCCATAAATGAAAGGAACTAAGAAGAAATGCTCAGAATGATCTTTTATTCATCTGTCTAATGTGACAAGTTACAATATCAAAAGTGAACATGCTCCTTCTCTATTATTCCCTTCTATCTAGGTCTTCCGTAATCTCCTTTCTAATGTTGATTTCTCCCCTATTTAAAGAGGATAATCCTCTTAATACAATTAACCATAAAATTACATGTGTACATACAAATCCTATTCTTGGTCTGATCTAATCTTCTATGCTGGAATAGGATATTCTGATCTTCCATAGAAAAATGTTGTTATAATGGTTGTAATGGTGTTGGCTTGAGGTACAACTGTTGCGACCAGTGTAACAACTCCTTTAATTATCTTTTCTTGTTACCGTTGTATGTGAAATACTATTTCAGCATCGCAAATCACAGACTGTTTCAACAATGGGATTTGCGTACTGTTTGATTGTTTCAGCAACGTGGTCTTCAAGCAACAATGATGGTTGTAATGGTGCTGGATTGAGGTATAGCTGTTGCGACCAATGTAACAACTCCTTTAATTATATTTTCTTGTTACTGTTGTATGTGAAATACTGTTTCAGCATCGCAAATCACGGATGGATCTACCTGAATTCCTTGAGATGAAATAAAATGTCCAAGTACCACTCCTTCACTCATCATCATATGACATTTTTCGATGCTTAAGGAGAGGTGGGCTTGTATACATTGGTTAAGTACTTTCTCAATATTTTGTAGTGCTTCCTCAAAAGAGACACCATAAGGGGTAAAATCATCCATAAAAAATTCCATAGAGTCATTAATCCTATTAGAAAAGATTCCTATAACTTCTCTTTGAAATGTTGTTGGTGCATTACATAGTCCAAATGGTAGGACTCTATAAGAAAAAGTTCCCTAGGGGCTAGTAAAAGTGGTCTTATCTTGGTCTTGGGGTGCAATTTTGATCTTCTTATACCCACTGAAACCATCTAAGAAAGAGAAGAATTTCTTCCCTGACAAACTATGTAACACCTGATCAATGAATGGTAATGAAAAGTGATGTTTTTGAGTGGCTTTATTTAAGGCTCTATAATCTACACACACTCTCCATTTCCCATTTTTCTTAGGAACTATTACCAATAGGGAAATCCATTCATTGTCAGATATAGGATATATAAACCTTGCATTAAGCAATTTTGGAAGTTCCTCTTTAAGAATTTCTCTTAAATTAGGGTTCATTCGTCGTTGAGATTAACAGATCAGTCGATAATCTTCCTTGATATAGATACGATGAGTACATAATTCAGGAGAGATTCCCTTCATATCTGTATAGTCCCATGTGAATTCTTCCTTATGTTCAAGAAGTAACTTCATTAATTGTTGTGTTTCAACAACTGTCAAGTTGGGGTTTATATTCAGTGTTTTGCCAGATTCAATTTCTACTGGTATACTTTTAGAAGAGATGGTAGCTGATGTTTGAGGTAGGTCTTCAGAGTTAAGGTTTTCCTGGGTATCTGACTCCAAAAGTGCAGGTAGTTGATTATGTGTTTCTAGAGTCACAGAGGAGGGTTCACAAATAAAATTATTGATTACTTCATCCTCAGTGGCATCTTTAAGGCTTAAGGCTTGTTCGATAGTCAATATAGGTTGAGTAGTTTGATCATCATAGTCCACCCATAAGGAATTGTCATTATTAATCAAGGGTGTAGCGTGAGGGTAGAGGGTAAGCTATTTGGTCTCATATCCATTGGAGATTGTCATTGGACCAGATCTGCAGCTCATAAAGGCATCTTCTGTAGCTATCCAAGGCCTACACAAAGTTAGAGGATGACCCCCCAACTTTGTTTTAGGTTGTAATACCACAAAGTCAGTTGGATAATTCTAGGACTCAACTGAGATGATTAGGTCTTCAATAACTACTTCCGGTTTGATTGTAGAAAAGTCAGCTAATTCTAGAATGGTTGGGGTATCTCTGATTGCATTCTTCAGTTGTAACAGTTGTGAAGTTTCAAGAGTCATAATATTGATAGCAGCGCCTAAATCTACCAGAACTCGAGGAATTATTGTTTTTCCAATTTGCACTGTGAAAGTAGGATGGCCGGGATCACCATATTTAACTGGAGGATATTTACCCGACATTAGTGCAGACAAATCACCCATGAAATGAACTGTGAGGGGATCTTTAGTTTTCCTACCGGGTTTCTTAACACAAATGTCTCGCATAGTTCTGTCATAAATTGACACATCTCTTAGTTCTTGTAATAGTGGAATTTTGACATAGAGATTTTGTAATTCCTGTAGAATATTGAAAGCAGGTGGCTTAGGAGTTTTAGTCAAAGCTAAACGCTCAGGGAATGGTGGTTACATTGTTTTAGCAACAGTATTTGAGGATGGTTGTACCTCTTCAGGTGAATCATGCTTTTTATTTCTTCTTTACCCGAATCAGAAGAAGTAACATCATCAATGATAGGTTCTACTATTTTCCCAGATTGTAAATGAATATCATTGCATTGTGCATGGAAAAGAGAAAGTATAGGCTGGTTTTGAATATCAATACACTGCATAGCCATATTATTGGGGTTAGGGTTAGGTTGTACAGGTAGTTGGCGCCGCATCATTTGATTATTCGGTGGAGAACCTGATGGTAAAGTAAGTGGTTGCTGAAATTGTGATTCAAATTGAGGAAATTGATTTGGGAACGGGGGTTGTTGACCTCTCCAATTTGGATTCCATTGGTTAAGATAAGGTTGTTGTTGTGAAGGCCAAGGTGTCCATATTTTTGGGTCTACAAAAGGAAGGTTTGTTTGTTGCATGGGTGGGTAATTCATTTGATTGAAGGGTGGGTATTACATTTGATTAAAGGGAGGGTAATTTTCTTGACTAAATGAAGGATAATTATTCCAACTATTAGAAGATGTAAATGGCATATTAGGATTCATACCTTGTCCCTGTGGTTTCCATTGCATTCTCTGTGTCAACAGATAGACAGCTTCATCTTCTTCATTGGTTGGTTGTAATGTTGCTTTGATTCCTGGTAAACAAGGGCATTGTTGAGTTTCATGATCCTTATCACAAAGGGTGCAAATTGGCTTTTTGTCCAATGGACATTCCCTTAGTGGGTGATTTTCTCTGCATTTGGAACAAAATATGGACAGAGCAAATTCTACATCAACTTGTTTAGTTTTAATCTGCAAGGTGTCAATTTGTGAAGCAAAAGAACTAACATTTCAGTTTTAAAATCCTCAAGTAAATTACCTATTTCGGGTCTTGTTGCTCCTCTGGCTGATTTTTGAACTCTTGAAAATGTGGTATCCTTGTTGTTTGATCTATTCCTTGTAACTCCTCTTGAACATCTTTTACAGAGGTTAACAATTTCATCATATGATTCTTTAGATATGTCCCCTTTTCCAAGCATATTCATCATATCTAGACAGTCATCCCTTACTCCTTTTAATAATATTTTTTTAAGAATAAATTTACTTACATCGGGGTGACTGGATATTTGTAAATTATACTGTAGCCTTTCCACAAAGTCCTCCAGATTTTCATCCTCTTTCTGTATCATCTTGAATAGTTCCTCTCTTTTTTCTCTTGTTCAACAATAGTCTTGATATTTGTGCATAAATTTATGTTTCATCTGATCCCATGTTGTGATTACATGACCTCCAAGACTCATGAACCATCTTAATGCATTTCCCTTTAATGTTGCTGGAAATAGCTTTAATTTTTTAGCATTGGAAATGTAATCATAACTTCTACATAATATGTCAAACTCAAAAAGGAATTCATCAAGATCTTCAAAAGATAAGCCATGAAAGTTAGGTAAAGATGAAAGTGGAATATTCTTCATGGGAGCTACTCCTCTAGGAAGATCACCAATAGGAAATCCTAAGGTAGAAAAAGAGTTTTCATCGTTTACCTCTCCTTCAGGACCTACCTGTTCTTCATGGTTCAGTTCTTCATTATACCCATCCATGGTTTCTTCTGTTTGTTCCCCTACTGCACTTGCTCGATCCTCAATGTTGTCTGCTGGTTTTTCAACTGTCTCCATTTCAAAGTTCGCTTGAAAGGAAGTTTGAGGCTTTGGTTTTCAAAAGCTTGGTCATTGAGGAACAAAAGATTCAGATTTTGATATGATCTTATCGATAAAAGTCTTTCTTCCTCCCCTTCCTCTACCCCTGCCACCTGTAGGGTCATTTCCTTGGGGGGTCCGCATCCTCTCATGCAATCTGTACATCTGAAAGAAAAACGTAAATGATTTTGAAATCTATAATTGCCTTCCCTGGCAATGGTGCCAAAATGTTGGTCACTATAATTGTTTATTAATTAAAACAATCAAGTGTTACATAAATCGTCAACCTAGGGAAGTCTGCTTATTTCAAAGGCAATCACACATTTTATATGCTCAATCTCAAAAGAAATCCAAAGTTGTAGTAAAATTTGCACTAATTACACCTTTCTTTGAACAGACTGAAGTTCTACTTTGAATTACAGTAAAAACAATCTATCTATTGCAGAACTCAAGATTCAAAGGGAAATAATTATCAGAAGAATCCTGGATTACATTAAGAAACAACAACCTAGGGAAAATGAACCTTTCATCATATTGCAAAGAAGACTAACTATTCTATAACAGAGAACAAGACCCTATTCCTCAAAGTAGGAATCTTCAGCACCTGTCTCTGACTATCAAACTTTCATAAACTCATTCTGCAAACAGAATTACCAATCAAATTGATCAACAATTACCTAGGAATGAATTGTATGAAAACTATGCAACAATTAGTTGAAACAAAGTTTCAGCAAAATAGAGTTTTAACAAGGCATGAATAAAAACAATACTTAACACACTACAAAAAATAATGGGTGAATCTTGTGAAGAAGGTGGGCCCTCTCCTTCTCACAAGATTCCCAGAAATGAAAGGAACTAAGAAGAAATGCTCAGAATGATCTTTTATTCATCTGTCCAATGTGACAAGTTACAATATCAAAAGTGAACACGCTCCTTCTCTGTAATTCCCTTCTAGTTAAGCCTTATGTAATCTCCTTTCTAATGCTGATTTATCCCCTATTTAAAGAGGAGAATCCTCCTAATACAATTAAGCATAAAATTACATGTGTACATACAAATCCTATTCTTAGTCTAATCTAATCTTCTATTCTGGAATAGGATATTCTGATCTTCCATAGAAAAATGTTGTTATGATGGTTGTAATGGTGTTGGCTTGAGGTACAGCTGTTGCGACCAGTGTAACAACTCCTTTAATTATCTTTTCTTATTACTGTTGTATGTGAAATATTGTTTTAGCATCGCAAATCATGGACTGTTTCAGCAATGAGATTTGCGTACTGTTTGACTGTTTCAGCAACATGGTCTTCAAGCAACAACGATAGTTGTAATGGTGTTGGCTTGAGGTACAGTGATTGCGGCCAATGTAACAACTCCTTTAATTATCTTTTCTTGTTACTGTTGTATGTGAAATATTGTTTCAGCATCGCAAATCACAGACTGTTTCAGCAACGGGATTTGCGTACTGTTTGACTGTTTCAACAACGTGGTCTTCAAGAAACAACGATATATTAACTGCAGTCTTCAAACTGTTTTAGCAACTATATATTTCTGATTAATGGCTAAGTATGAAAGTAATGTAAAATTGCATGTGAAACAAGTTAAACATATAGCAAAGAGAATAAACGTTATATACCTTTGGAAAAATAGATTAAGGTGATAATGTAAGCTTCAATATGAGCGAGAAAAGGATGTAATGATAGGAAAAAGTATGAGAAAAATGGTACATTATAGGGTCCTAATAGAGACCGGGTATGGCTTCACATATGGAAGGAAAAACTGAAGGGTGAAGGCAAGAAACTTCAGCCCATTCGATATGGACCCTTCACTATCTTGGAGAAAAGTGGTACCAATTCTTTTTGTCTCAATCTTCCACCTTGTATGAAAATTTACTCAGTTGTGAATGTTGAGAATTTGAAACTTTTTGAGCCTCCCATGATCATGGATCAAGATGAGGAAGTTTCAATACCATCGGTTGATGAGTTTTCACCTGAGTACTTGGATGAGCTAGAGGAATATATCATCCTGGATAGGACGACAAGGACTTCACTTAGGGGTGATGTTGATAATCATCGAGTAGGCTTAAAAGGAACACATCCAAGAAAGACAAAGTGGATCAAGATGGAAAAAGTGAGGGGACTCTTCCCTCACTTACCCATTGATTGATGAAATATTTTGGTGGTCCAAAAATATCTCAGTGGGAAGGCATGATCCAAAAAGAATCCAGAGAAGGCTAAGAATAACTTAGAACTCACAGAGGCAACTCAAAATGCTCAGAATGACTTCAATAGATAAAGAAAGGGAAAAAATTCAAAGTTCCCAAAACTCAGTGAAAATGGCATAATCGTGAAGAGTGTGGTGCATGATTTCCAATGGCGCAAATGACTTGTCAAACCTTGGAAGATATTCACAGTCAAAGTTGTGGTTAAATAGGGAAAGTCAACAGGGGCACATCATCATCCGTACAGGTGACATCAGCGGCTGAGACGATAGGATGATGTCATCATGCCACATGGTAGCACCAAAGGTTGCCACATGTCACCCACTAATAGGATTTTCATGGGTCCATGTGGACTAGTAGGAAAATGCCACGTGGCATCCATAGGCGACGCCATGTGGCACTACCCAAGAAGTGCCACATGTCATGTACAGATTGACATGGTAGTGACGTCAGCGATCAGGTGGACCAATCAGTGAATTCCACATGGTCCAATTAGTGGGCGACTCATGGCACCCCCAAAACGCCCAAGGAGGGCCCGTAACCAAAAAATCAAAAAGTATATGTGGTAGGAACCCACCAAATCTGGCGGAGGTCCCACCATATCTAGCAAAAACCGCCACATCTAGAATCCGCCAACTAAATCTAGTAGATTTTACAACTATAGAGCTAAAATGGGAGCCCGCGGGTTTGACCCCGGGAGCGCCCCACATACAATGCTCTAACTTTAGTTCCATAACCAATGTGCATAACTATTCCATTGGAACATCCACCCACCTAGTTTTCTTTTAAATCCAATTTTCTGCCAGTCACCAGAGGGGCGCAAACCATATGAATGTGGGCATGGTTTATGAGTAAAAGGATTGTCATTATTGCAGGTTGCAGAGGGCATGGAAGCCAAGACATAATTATGCTTGGGCCTGGGAGTGCCAGATTCAGATCGAGGCATGGAGACAATCATTTTTGGGTAATTCGATGCCACAAATTCAGTGATGATGTATGTTTTTTGATCTAAGCATCATTTCTATAACTTGATTTTAGAATGAGGTATATATATGTATTTTCAAAATTCTTTTGCTGAGTTAATGAAAGATCCTACCCATTTGAGAGCAGGACCCAGAGACGTAGTCCACCAGGGACGAACTCCATTATCAAGTTTTTGTGTTCAGATCTGATGATTATGTCTCTTCATTTTTTAGTTTTCCCTTCTTTAATGGTGCACTTTAATTTATGCTCATTTAATGCAATTATTTATAAGTCATGATGAAAAGATACTGGATCAATTAATAAGGCCTAACAATAAGGAGGAATAAGTCAAATGTAAGAAGACGTAATAGAAGCTTCCACTTCAAGAAGGATCTTCCTCTAGATTGTTTCTTTGGATAAATATATTTAGTATAAATAATAGTATATGGTATGAGAAGTTTTGTCTTGGATATTATTGTAATAGAGATCTTCTCTGCTGGAGGTTGCCCCCTCGAAGAGGCAAGTGAACATTGCTATCATTAGCCAAGGTGCTCTTTATGATGTGATTATGGTATTATTCTTGTATTTTTCTGGTTATATCATTGTTGTTTTTCCATTTCTAGCTAAAATATTTCTGTTCTACATACTATTTTATATATGTAATACTACAAGTGGTATCTGAGCACTTTCCTTGACATAAAATTGTGGGTTAATTTTTTTTCAAGGTATTGATGTATTCTAGCATCTTAAAGCTATAGAGATATGTTGTTATACGCATAAACCTATGGTCGAGGAGTAATACACATGGGAAATAAAAGAGGTACTCAAGCGCACATCTGTTGGCCACCCTTGTAACCCATGTTGGTAACCCTTTGAGTGGTAGTGTATCAGACAACGCCTGTATATGGATCAAACTAGATCTCCTGAACACTTTTGTAGATAAACCAATTTACCCCATGAATGCTATAGTTCTTCCGAGAACAACACTCATGAAGATACTCTCTAGTACCTGGGTAGTCGAGTAGTATGTCTAAGGGAATGGTCTAACCTCCTTAGTTGGTGCCTTGAGATATTGGGTCGAGTACTATTGTTGGACCCTGCACGTATATCAAAGAGATATAGAATAGGGAAAAACCTTGTCTGTAGAAACCCTAAATACACTACCCCTTGCGACGGAAACAAAAACAAAACAGGTAAGATCTATTACTGTGCAACTATGCCTTCTGCATTCTGATTGCGAAATTACTACACATTTTTTCATGTTAAGCATTTGGGCATTTCGTCATTCATTATTATTCAGGACGGAGTAAAACTTCGCAGGAGTATCCCATTGGATTCCCCTTTTCTCCCTAATTGTAGTCATACCTTTCATTTTTAATCCCCTTTTTTTTCCACTGGACCCGACCCTTTCTCAACTTTCCTATTTTTCCACCTATTCCATTATATTTCCCTTCTCACCATGATCGTCGTGGTACCTATCACTTATAATTCCTTTTTTTTTGTCCCACCCACCCATTTTTCCTTACTCGCACTTCCCCTCTCCAAATGGCCACCACTCGAAACCAAGACCTGCAAGATTCCATGAATCAATCCCATGACTCCATCCAACATATGACATTTGATATTGGCTCTGCCAATTCCCTCCTTGCACAATTTGAGACCCAATTCTAGCACAAATTTGACACTATGGAATCCAAATTCATGAACCAATTTAACACCCTCCAGTCTTCTCTCAACCAGTTGTTGAGCCACCCTCTGGGTTCCTCCTCCTCAGACCAACCAGATGTTGTTGATTCCTATTATTCTCTATATTTTCAATCCAAATCCTTTCATCATGACCCCCTTGTTCCCCACGTTGAGGTCAATAAATTTGATGGCTCCAATCCTATGGGTTGGGTCACTCAAATGGAGCATTATTTTTCTCTACATGGTATTAATGATGAGTTGGCTAAACTTATCTATGTCGTCCTCTATCTAGATCCTGAACGATGGAAATGGTGGAAATGGTGTAAAAATTCACTTAAGGGGTATATTTCTTGGACCCAGTTTGTTGTAGAGCTCTATCACCACTTTGAAACTGATACCCACTATCTCGGTCGCTTGACCAAGTTAAAATAATCATGCATAGTGGAAGACTTTATAACTACTTTTGAGAAATTTTCCTTTTGAACCAAGGGAATGTCAGATGCTTTCTTCCATGAATGCTTTATCAGTGGCCTAAAGGATGAAATCCAATCCTAGGTTCTCATGGCATGCCCTTGGACTTGGTTGGAAGCTACTAAACCTGCTAAAGAGGCCCAACAAGTTTTTTTTTCTCATAAAAAAAAGACTTTTTTTTTTCCTCTCCCTCGCCCCACTAATCCCGACCCCCGGTCACTCTCCTCAATGTACATAAATTAACTAGGGATGAAATGGTTGAATTCCAATTGAAGGTTGTTTGCTATAATTGTGATGAAAAATATTTTCCAAATTACCATAATTGTAAGGAACAAAAACTTTTTATGGCCATTTCCAAAGATGTTCTTGAAGAAGATGTGAAAGTCCCACTTGTTGAAGAGCCCTCCCTTCTCGATGCTACCCAGGATCTCGTTGACCCACCTGAAGTTGAACCACTCAATTCCTTTCATTCCCTCAGTAGCTTCTCTCCTCCACAAATCCTCAAGCTCATTGGCTACATTAATCATAGGAAGTTCATCATTCTTGTTGACAGTGGTAGCAACCACAATTTTATTCATTGTCACATTGCCTAGGAAACCAAAGGCTATATTCATGTTGTCAGTAATTTTCAAATCATGATAGCCAATGGTGGTTCCATGAAATGTGGTGGGCATTGTGAAAATGTGAATATTCAAATTAGACATTACCACCTGAAATCTCATATGTTTTCAATTGAAAAGGGTGGTTGTGACATTGTGCCAGGTGTTGCATTGTTACACACTTTGGGTCCCATTCTTATGGATTTTAATGAATTAACCATGCAATTCCAATAGGAAGGACAAAGGTGTCACTTCCAAGGTCTCACAATTGGTTGTCCAAAGACCATTAGTTCCCATCGCATGTAAAATGTCCTCAAGAAAGGACACTATGGTATTATTCCTCAACTCCATTATATTCAAGCAGTTGAGACATCCTCTATGCATCCTGACCTCCAAGCTATTCTCTCCAAACACCAAGTTGTTTTTTCCACTCCTCAGGGGATACCTCATTCTCATGGTGTTCATGATAATTCCATACCCCTTGTTGTTGTGAGTGGGAAATCCCTCTACGGACTAGCACTTAGGGTTTTATCATGCATGCAAAAAATACCTAAAGATTCCTACTTTTTACCATCATCCCAGACCTAATCCCCATTATTCTTAAGCAAATACGTAGTTAAGAAGATCAAGTGAACATACCTTATTTCAACATTTGATATTGATCCCTCTTCACGCTTAGTCTCTCTTTGACTGCAAGTCTCCTCCCAAGGATGACCTGCATTCACAAAAGACAAACAAAGAACTCCACATGCATTTGATATACAGATTAATGGGTTAGATATTTAATCAACATGTATGCAATGAACAATGAAAACCTCATATCGTGGGATGAGAAAATTACTTCTTTATTATTAATTCACTAAAGCAACTTACAATGATGAAGCCAGCCACTGCTCCACGAACCTGGTCCTGGGCTCCTCTTCAACTCTCCTCCAACTGCTTTTCTCTATACTTCTCCTTGCACAAGGATGGATAAAGGTTGGAACAAGGGGAATTCTCAATTGGGTATAGTCTCTTTACTATGTTCTTCCTCCTTTAAAATGGGACCCCTACCCCTTCTTTTATAGGTTAGAAGGAGCAAGGTATTTGGTCGAATGACCAGCCATGCATGGCTGAAAGGTTTAGTTAACTTACTCAAAGTTGTGTGTTATGTCAGAAACTTTCCTTTCTTTGGGATTTTGTAGATAGACGTGGGTTGTCTTGGGTCAGCTAGCATGTACACGTGTGCAGTAATGGAGTAGGGCGCGTGGGCCTTTATAAAAAGGGGTTTTAAGAAGATTTGTTCAGTAGTGTTTTGGAAAAGAAGGAATATGAGATGGCCTGATGCCAGGTAAGCATCTCTGGTGTAAATTAGGGTTCTAACACTTGTTCCTAGCAGTATTACTCTCAATGTTTTCCCTTATCACCATTCCTTTTCCAAAAAGAATGAAATTGAGAAAATAGTGCAGGAATTGCTCCAAGTGGGTGTTATTCTCCCTAGTACCTGACCTTATTCTTGTCCTGCGGTCATGGTACTTAAGAAAGAAGGTACTTGGTGCATGTTTCTTGACTTTCCTTCCCTCAATAAACTCACCATCAAGGACAAGTTTCCCATTCTTGTCATTTATTATATCTTCGGTGAGTTGAGTGGTGCTCAATACTTCACTAAAATTGATCTGTGTTCTAGATACGACCATATACGTATGCAAGACATTGACATCCCCAAGAATTCCTTTCGAACTCATGAGGTTCACTATGAGTTCTTGGTCATGTCCTTTGGCCTATGTAATTCCCCCTCCACCTTCCAAAGCCTCATGAATCATGTCTTCCATCCTTTTCTCTTTTATTTTGTCTTAGTTTTCTTTGATGATATTCTCCTCTATAGTAAAACTTGGCAATCCCATATTTCCCATGTGGATCAAGTTCTCCATCTACTCTCTCAACATCAAAGTTTCCTCAAACACTCTAAATGGGACTTTGGCGCCTTGGAAGTTGAGTACTTGGGTCATATTGTTTGCAAGGCTAATGTTCGAGTGGATCCTAAGAAGATTGAAGCAATGCAGGATTGGCATCTCCTCAAGAATATCAAAATATTGCATGGCTTTCTAGGTTTAATGTACTATTATCGCAATTTTTTTCATAATTATGGAAAGATTGCGACACCTCTCACTGCTCTCCCTAAAAATAATTCTTTCACTTGGAATCCCGCAACTAATCAGGCCTTTCAATCATTGAAGGAGGCTATGTTCACTACTTCGCCCTTCGCCCTTCCTGATTTCACAAATACCTTTGTCCTGTAATGTGATGCCTTCAAGAGAGGAATTGGAGCAATCCTTATGCAAGAGGGTGGACATTTTGGCCTTTACTAGCAAACAATTGTTAGAATTCCATTTGGGCCAATCAATCTATGAAAAGGAAATGTTGGCTATTTTTCATGCAGTGGATATATGACTCCCTTATCTCTTGGGGAAACGCTTCCAAATTAAGACAGATTATCAAAGCCTCAAGTATTTTGTAGAGCAACGACCTTCCTCTCTAGAGCAACAAAAATGGGTAACTAAGCTCTTTGGATATGATTATGATATCATTTAAAATAAAGGAAAAGAAAATGTGGTTGCTGACGCTCTTTCTCGAAAATATGAAGATGAAGGGTCCCTTTTCTCCCTATCCTTCATTGTACCAGATTGGCTCCAATATATTCACTAGGAATGGCTACAAGATCCTAAAATTTCACATATGATCCAACAATTGCAATAAAATTTTCTAGTTTCCCTAGGGTACTCTTGGCACAACGATGAGCTTCGCTACAAAGGCCATTTATATTTAAGTAAACAATCACAACTTAAATCCACGATGATTTGTGAGGTTCATGCTACGCCCACAACTGGGCACTCAGGGTTTACCAAAACCTATGACAAGGTCAAATGTTCTTTTTTGGGGGGATGGTATGAAAAATGACATTCACACTTTTGTGGTAGAATGTGATGTTTGTCAACGTAATAAGGGAGAAACAATCAAAGACCCTGGAACAATCCAACTAATTCTGATTCCACCCATTATTTGGAGGGACGTATCTATGGATTTTATTGTGGGATTACCAAAATCAAGAAATAATTCATTCATCATGGCAGAAGTTGATCGTCTTTCCAAGTATGCTCATTTTTGTTCTCTTCAACATCCATTTACTACATCCATTGTGTCTCAACATTTCATGGATCATGGCTTCAAGATTCATGGCATGCCTCATACTATTGTTTCAGATCAAGATCCCACTTTCACCAACAACTTTTGGAAAGAAATATTCAGGCTATAGGGCACCCAATTGCATCTCAACACTGCCTATCATCCCTAGAATAATGGTCAAACTGAAGTTGTAAACAAATGTTTGGAGACTTATTTGAGGTGTTTTTCCTTTGAATGGAAAAATCAATGGGATCAATGGTTACCATTAGTTGAATGGTGGTAAAACACTTCTTACCATAAAACTAATCACATAACTCTTTTGAAGCAATATATGGACAAAATCCAGCTTTTGCTCTCTCCTACATTCCAGGTGTCTCAAAGGTTCATGAGGTTGACCAAACTCTTACAGTTCGAGAAGCTATTCTCCGTACCCTCAAAGAAAATTTTCTCATGGATCAGAATCACTTGAAGAGACAAGCCGATCAAGGTTAGTTAGAACGTCGATTTGTTGAAGGAGACCAGGTATTTCTTCGACTGCAACCTTATAAACAAAATTCACCCAAGTCTGAACATTGTCATAAACTGGCGCCCAAATTTTATGGTCTTTATACAGTTCTCAAGAACATGGGACATGTGGCCTATTAGTTATATTTTCCTAGTTCTTCTAAGATCCATCATATTTTTCATGTCTCCTGCTTAAAGAAGGTGATTGGAACTAAGCACCAAAATCAAACCCACCTTCCTGAGTTGGATGAATAAGGATCCATCTAGTTGCAACCAAAAGAAGTTTTGGACCAACGTGAGCATTGTCTTCATAAATGAACCATCAAGGAAGTGCCAGTCCAGTGGAAAGATACAACTCCAATAGATTCCACCTGGGAGCCAGCTAACATTCTACAACAATTTCCTCATCTCAAGCCTTGAGGGAAAGGTTGATTTTAAGGGGGAGGGCATGTTAGGGACCTAACCCACCTAACCCCTCAAGTGGGTATAATAATATATTTCCATGTAATAAAGATAAATATTAATAAAGACTAGTAAAAAAGAGGAATAATTCAAATGTAAGAATAACTAATAGAAGCTTACGCTTATAGAAGGATCTTCCTCTAGATTATTATTTTTGATAGATACATTTAGTATAAATAAGAGTAGAGGGTATGAGAAGTTTTGTCTTGTATATTATTGTAATATAGCTCTTCTTTGCTAGAGGTTTCCCCCTCAAAGAGGTAAGTGAACATTGTTATCATTAATCAAGGTGCTCTTTCTAGTGTTATTATGGTATTGTTATGGTATTGTTATGGTTATATCATTGTTGTTTTTTCATTTCTATCTTAGATATTTTTGTTCTGCATACTATTTTTTATATGGAATACTAAAAGATGATGCAAAACTAGTGACATTGAATAAGGATGCCAAGTATCCATTAGTGATGCTCAACATCCCATATGGGGTCATCATAGATGAGGATATGTGAGGTAGCATGTGGCAGCTCAAATACACAGACCATGATATGATTGACACAATGAATTTCCCTGAACTTGCACTGAGAAAATACTTGGAACTGAGAATTGATGCAGGTGGATATTGGTGGCCACCCACCTATTCCAACTAGCTCCTCTTGATAGTTTTTGAGTCAGCACATTCTTCTATACTTCTTTTTAATTGTTGGTTCTACACTTCTGGGGCTCTCTGAAGCCCTACACATCTTCTAGGTGGATATTGGTGGCCTCCCACATAATCCAACTAGATTATTTTGTATGTTTTCATGTCAACACATTGTTTTGTACTTCTAGGGCCATTTTTTAGCCCTAAAAAGTGTTTTGTTGGCGGCCCCACTCAAACTTTAGATGGATTTAGATTTTGATGGTGTAGTGTATTTCTTAAAACTACCTTTCCAAAGGGATATCACACGCCTGAAATGGAGGTTTTATGCAAAATTTACGACCCCAGGAAGTTAAGGTACCAACTTACCCATAGGAGCCCACATAATGTTTGGTGTTTCATCTCCTAGGGTTAGGTTTTTGGATGTCTAGGGTTTTGGCATTCATGAGTAATGTTAAAAAGTTCTCTGGAGTCTTATTTTAATCATTCTACTTAGACATATGCATGTAGCAGCCACATCTCTTCTCAGAGATAGCTACCACCATTCGAGCAAGTGTTTTAGTTCCGCAGTTTTACAGTTTTAGTCTATTAATTTATTCAATATAATATATTGTTCACTAGATATCTGTGTTGTTCTTCATATCTCTGTGTTTATTGTCTTTATTCTGTTAATCAATTTGTTCCTCTCCTAAATACGGATCAGTGGTATCAGAGTGGTCTGGTCTTCATTTATTTTTCTTCATGCATGTCCCCGAAAAGATCTAGGTACAAGAAATTGGGACTCGAACCAATCGATCCTTTGCAAGATCGGCCACACCGAGCCCGAAAAAAACCCATGGGGTATGAAAATAAATATGATAGAGTAGAAGAAAATTTTAAAATGTTGCTCAAGGAATCCCTTTCGCAACAAAGGAACGAAATGATGGATAACTTTGTGTAGATTCTTCGGTGGCAACCCACAAGAGAAGCATCTTCATCAAGCGACCATGCAACCCCCTTCAAGGTACAGGTAAATTTTTATATTCCATTATTTTAAGAACTGATAGATGAAAATCCTATAGATAAATGGTTGAATCTACTCGAAGGGTATTTTTTGGTCCAAAATTTGTCCGATAGGGAAAATATTACTTTTTCGCTTCTCAAGGTCATCCCCCATGTTAAGGATTGGTGGGATACTTACTCTGAGAAAAGGGCATAGAGGAATCTGTAATATTTTTGGTTTCCCCTACATGGGATTCATTTCGGGATTCCATAAAAGAACAATACTACCCTATTGGAAGCTACGAGGACCAGTACACTAGATGGAMAACCCTGCGTGAGGAAAGGGACCAGACAGTACCATATTTCACCAATATTTTCCATACCTTGTGCACCAAATTGGGTATCAAATACTCTGAGCGACATCTGGTTCTCAAATACCATGGTTGTTTTCATAGATACATTAAAATATAAATTGAGTTTCTAGACATCTCCTCATTGGGTATGGCTTATAGATATGTTGTCAAGATTGAGAATTTTTTTAAGAAGATGAGGTGAGAGTTTGTATCTACATAATCCTCACAGCTGACGTAGGGAAAAGGCGGTCCCAACCCACACAATAAAGAACAGATAAAATATGGCCACTCTCACGACAACCATTCCAAGATGCAACACAAGAAGGGAAATGAGAAGACGAAGAAGGACACGGGAAAATGGTGTGAATACCATAAAACCTCTTAGCACAACGCTTAAGAATGTCTCTCCAAGGTCAACTCTGACTTCGAATCAAATCTAGAAGGAGGGAAGCCAATTATCTATGATGAACCCAATTCCACTGTCGCTACCACTAAATTCCATCCAAGCGAACCAGAAGAACCAGAGGAAGGGGAACACCTCTTTCACTCACAAATGTGGGTAAAGGGGGATCTGATTCATTTCATTGTCTATAGAGGTATTTAGAAGAATATGATCTCATTAGAGGTTGTTAAACAACTGGACCTACTGATGACATCGCACTTTCAACCCTACACCATCAGATGGATGTTCCAAGGAAGCGATCTTCGTGTCAGGCAACAATGTCATCTACCCTACAACATCAATCCTTTCAAAGATGATGTATTGTGTGATATTTATCCCCTTGAAGTTTGTGATGTTCTTTTAGGACAACCATATTTGTGGAAGCATCATGTTATGTATGAGTATAGACCCCACATTGTTATTATTACTTTGGGTAGACAATTGTACATGATACTAGAGGTAGCATCGCCTATCGCTATTTCTTTAATCTTTGCTAAGCAATGTAGTAAGGTCACTTCACAGGCTGGGAAGTTTGTCTTCTTTGTGATTCATGCTCACAATAATAAGAGGGTTTCCGCCACATCCATGGCCTCTACACATAACCTCTATTTGAAACAAAATCAAGTGGACAGGATCATGGAAGAGTACAGATACATCTCCTCACCCACTGGAGTACCGAYGCAGTATGAATTCAAGAATCCAATTGATCTCACCCCCAATGCACCTCTTCCTAATGGACCAGTTTGTCATTACTCACTGATGGAAAATGATGAAATAAAGTGTCATATCCAAGAGAGTCTTCAAAAGGGGTATATTAGACCCAACTCCTCCCCTTGCGACAACTTGATTATGATGGTGCAAAAGAAGGAGGGGACCTTGTGACTCTATATTGATTACAAAAACTTTTAAAAAATCACATTCAAGAACCAATACCGAATTCCCATGATTGATGACCTTCTTGACCAACTCAAGGGGGAAAATTTATTCAACAATATTGACCTAAAGTATGGCTACCACCAGGTTCCCATCGAACCAACTGATGTATGGAAGATAACCTTCAAATATAAATAAGGTCTCTTCAAATGGTTGGTCATGCCCTTTGGCTTAAAAAATGCGCCAACCACTTTTATGAGGTTGATGGATGATGTATTGAGACACTTCACTAACTCTTTTGTGGTGGTATATTTGGATGACATCCTCATATTCAACAAAACTTGGGAGGAGCACATGCAACATATTCAATAGGTTTTTAGCACTCTACGACAACAAAAAATATATTCCAACTTGGAAAAATGCTCCTTTGGCATGAACAGGGTCCAATACTTGGGATGCATTGTTGATGAGCATGGGGTACATGTTGATCCAACTAAGATCCAAGACATCTATGACTGGGAAACCCCAACCACACTAAGTGAGCTTCAAAGCTTCTTGGGATTGGCTAACTTCTACCGATGGTTCATATTGGGATTCTCCCATATTGCATGGGCCCTCATCCAGTGGCAGGGAAATGTTCATGTGGGGGAAGGAACAACTACAAGAATTTGATGATCTGAAGCATCGCTTGTGCTCAAATCCAGTACTCTCCTTTCYTGATCTGCAACAATCATTCTAGATTGATACTGATGCATCTGACTATGATGTAGGTGCAATTCTCACTCAATATGGTCATCCAATGGCATACCATAGTGAGACACTCTTAGATACTGTCCAAAAATATCCCACTTATGACAAGGAAATGTATTCCATTTTACAAGTCTGTCGTCAATGGAAACATTACATTCTGGGAAAGGATATGATCATCCACACTGATCACAATCCTCTAAAGTTCATATAGACACATGGGAAGTTCCAGAATGACCTCCATAAGAATAGTCCACCTACCTGCAATAGCTCTGTCTCAATATCAAGTATAAGACAGGGAGCACAAATCATGTCGCCGACTTCCTCAGTCGAAATCCCGTGGTTTCACTCACCACTGTGATCCATTCCTATCGACATGAGGCATCTAAGTGGCCCCAACTTTATCAACAAGGTCCAGAATTCGCCACCACCTATCAGCTCTTGGGTACATGTGTGAATGTCACTGATTTTCACATTCATGATGGATTTCTATGCCATCTGGTCCATCTTTGTGTTCCTACAAGCGATCATGCAAAGATTATTTGGGAATCCCACTACAGTCGGATGACAAGAGATTTTGGCATAGATAAAACTATGGCCATTCTACAGAAACATTTTTATTGGCCAAAAATTCGATAAGACGTCAATAATTATCTAAGATATTTCACTTCCTATACCATTTCCAATAGATACATCAATAATAAAGGATTATACACCTCTCTTCCTACTCCTGATATTCCTTGGGAGTCCATATCTATGGATTGCATGTTTGTCCTTCCTTCCACCAAGAAAGGAAATGATTGTGCATTTCTGCTTGTTGATCGGTTTTCAAAGATGGTTGTCCTCACATCCTGCAAGAATAACATCACAATGAAAAATACCTCCAAGATCTTATTCGAATGAGTGTGGGTCCATTTTGGGATACCATATACCATCATATTTGACTGAGACACCAGGTTCCTCAACACATTTTGGTTGAGCCTCTGGTCACTGTTGGACACCAAGCTCACTAAATCCACTTCTTTCCACCCCAAAATCGATGGCCAAACAAAGGTCGTCAATCGGATGATTTTACACATCCTTTGCATGTACAACTCTAAGTATACATGTACATGGGATGAGAGCCTCCTCTATGTTCAACACAATCACAATAGGTCTCTTCATAGCTCCATTGACCATAACCCATTTTAGGTGGGGCTAGGATTCCAACCCTTGGGTCCCATTGATGTTGCACTAACTCTTGAAATCACACAAATAGACTCTTCCCATGTTCAGTATGAGATTGACAAATCCACCAAATTCATTGAGTGGATTAAGTACATCCGCCAATAGGTCCATGAGATTTTGCAGAAAGACAATACTAAGTACAAACAATGCCATGATCAACACAGGGTACCACACCAGTTTCAGGTTGGAGAAAAGGCATGGTTACATTTGAAGAAACAACATCTTACACGGCCCCATCGGAAGCTCCACCCACTTCGCTATGGGCCTTACACTATCACCAAGGCTGTGGGTAGCAATTTTTTTTATCTCAACAGTCCACCCTTCCTTGGCTTGCACCCAGTGTTCAATGTGGACCTCCTTCAACCATGTTTTCCACCATTATTGGAAACCTCATAGATCGTAGAAAAAATGACACCAATAGATATTAACACTGACTGCATGGACCAAGCATCAACTGATCAGATAGTGGACACACAGGTCAAGGGAACTCACCAACAAAGGATCTAGATTTATTGGGTTGTCAAGGCAGGGAAACTCCTACACCAAGGAAAGTGGCTCACCTAGGGAAAAATTCAATAGAAGTTTCCTCATTTGATGGGGGAATCAATGTAATGAATACCATTACTTCCTAAAGGGGGAAGACTAATCCAGGTGGATATTGGTGGTCACCCACCTATTCCAGCTAGATCCTCTTAACAATTTTTGAGTCAACACGTTCTTCTGTACTTATTTGTAATTGTGGGTTCTACACTTCCAGGGCTTTCTGAATCCCTACACATGTTCCAGGTGGATAGTAGTGTCCTCCCACCTAATCCAACTGCCTTATTTTTTATGTTTTCATGTAGACACATCTTGTTGTGCTTCCAGGGCCGTTTTGGGGCCCTAAATAGTGTTTTTTTGGCTCGCCATAGTCAAATTATATATGGATTCAGATTTTGACGATGTAATGCATAGCTCTCAAAAATATCTTTCCAATAGGCTATCACACACCTGAAATGGAGGTTGTATGAAAAAGTTACGACCCCGAGAAGTTGAGGTACTAACTTACCATATACTAACTTACCATAGGGGCCCAAATAACTTTTGGCATTTCATCTCCTAGGGTTAGGTTTTTGGATGTCTATGGTTTTTTCATTTGTGAGTAATTTTAAAAAGGCCTCTGGAGCCTCATTGTAATCATCCTTCTCAGATGGATGCACATAGCAGCCACATCTCTTCTTAGATATAGCTACCACCATTCGAGCAAGTGTTTCAGTTCTATAGTTCTGCATTTTTAACCTATTTCATATATTCAATAGAATATATTATTCACTGGATATATGTGTTGTTCTCCATATCTCTTTGTTTATTGTATTTAGTTTGTTAATAAGTTCATTCCGATCCCAAATCTGGATCAAGAATAGACCCAGTGATGACATAGGCTATACCAATGCCAAAGGTATGGGCCAGAGGTTTGGAATGAGTTGGAATACTAAATATGGTCTAAATTTCAGACTTTGGTAGGATCCAAGAGGTGAATTGATGTGTCAACATTTTGTTAACCTGTGTGTATGGAAGGTACTTATGGCTGGCCAGAAAAATTTCTATAGATATTGACCTAATTTCCCATATCATAGGCTTACCATCACAAGGGGAATATCCCACCTTGTTGTTTGCAGATAAAAAGAGTGGCAGGACTCTATTAGAGTCGATGAGGGAGGAATTTCACACAGTCAGTAGGGTGTGTGGGTTTGACGTACCAAGTATCTATGACCCAACAATAAGAGTTGTGATGCAAGCATTGGCATGCAAGTTGTTGAGGAAATGTAGGAAATACCAAGCGTCCGCATGCATGATACTTGCAAATGTGAAGTGTGTCGAAGGGGTATTGATGAGTTGGGATCCATTTTTACTTCACTAGTTCCTCATAGATTTTATGGAAGCATAGGACAAAGGCATAAAATTCTATTACTCTTGGTTGTTAATTCTGATTGTGTTCAGAGCATGGAATGAAACAAAAAATGTGCAGTTTCTGGGTCTAAGAGGTAAGCCCTGCTTAGACACCAAGTATTTAAACTTAAGGTACATAATGAACTAGAGAATATATATATACACCAACATTGAATTCTTTCTATACAACGAAAGGATTAGGAGTTGTATCCAAAATACACCGCACTTTTTTCCACAATTTGTAGAGGCGTATGCACCGATTGCATGATTCTGTGAAGACAATCGTCACATCTATATACAAACAAATAAATAAACAAGAGAGGAATGGGTCCAGAAAAAGTAAAAAAATCACAGAGGAAGACATCCAACTAATTATGCAGGACTGGGAACCAAACTGGAAGGTTCCTACGAATGAAACAGAGATGGAGAATGCTGGCAATGAAGAAGAATAACAAGGGAATGGGTAAGGGAATGAAAAAGGTTTTGTTGTATGGGACACATAGGAGACAATACCAAACATAGGGGAAAATAGGAAATACAAGGGTAAGGGGAAAAAAATCCGCGTGGAAGAAGATGAAAGCCCATAAAGAACCAACTACATACACTTTGACGAACGATGATATCGATAGGATGAACTACCAAGTGAGGGATGTTGTAGAAGAGGAAGCTCGAAAAGCATCACAAAAATAAGAAGAACTAAACTAGAAGGTATAAGAACAGTTAGTGACATTGCAACAACTAGTGGAGGCAGTAATGGTAGCTCCATAACAGAGACTCGGTGAAAGACCAACAACATGCACAGCTGTGAAAGAAAGATCCACCACTTCTTACTTGAAAAATATAGCAACAACGCACAAAGTTTTGAAGATCCATGAAGATGCAGTTGAGTTCCCCATGCCATATATGTAGGAGAAGGAATGAGTACGAAGTCAATAATTATTCATTTCATAGATTCCCATAGTAGCACTACAAGGCTTATTGATAAGTATTGTGTAGGAAATACAATTTCATGTAGATTCAATGTCAAAGGACTTGGCCAAAGTAATGAAGGATAAGGAAGAACTACAAAAGTATTATAAGACAATTGCGTAGGATAAGGATGAGGATGAGAAATAGGAAGAGAGGATATTGAAGGAGAAGGACAAGGTCGAGCAACAAGTAGAGAGGATACATAGGGTCATCCAGAAACTATATAAGAATATTATAGAAGTTCTTATGGTGGTAGAAGTTTATGTTTCATCGAAACATGCACAAGATATCTATCTAAATCAAGTACAACCAACACTTATCAAGAAAGGATGAGAGATTCAATATGTAAGAATGAGAAAATATATTCACACTACTCCAATGAGTTGATCAATGAATGAATAATTGATACATAGATGTTGATCAATATGATACAATGAATGAGTATAATACACTCATATATAGGAAATAACATACATAATAGAATAACGCATGCATGCATAATATTATAATAGTGATGATCTAAATAGAGCTAGTTAGTTAACTCCCACTGAACTAGTGTGCCGAACATCACTATGGAGTAAAAATGAGTCCCGACAACTAGGCCATATTAGGTACTCATGTAAAATGAAACTAATA
>SNQJ01S0150820.1:0-14762 GCA_010110895.2 Picea sitchensis
AAGACCCACATTAGGCACTTTCTCCCCCTTAGGCGCCTAGGGAAGAGAAACACTTGCTTTGGTACTTTATTTTAATTAAAAAATTAACAGGACTGTTGAGCAGAGAAGGGGCACACTTCTTGGGGTGGGACAAGCATGTGGGGAATGAGGGACTGTAGGTTGTTAGTTTGATTTGACACTTTTTTATGAGTTTATCTGTTATTAAAGAGACCTTATCCTGGTTAGAAATCCTTTAACTAGGTGGAATTTAGCCCCAACTCAGGGGTGACCCACTGTTGAGAGTTTATGAGCGATGTGGTCTACGGATGGAAGGAACGTGGAAAGTATGCATGCATTTGGTGTTCTTTTTACTAAAGATAAGTGTTTAATGTGTGTTAATTTATGTGTTATGTTAATATTTATTCAAATATTCTTATGGGTTTTCTCTATATGTTGTATTTGTATATAGTTTTTTTTTTTGTAAATAAAAATTATATTTCCTTTAAGAGTCTTCATTGAAATACACGTGGAGAATTTTTCTGCATGTTCTTCCATACATATGGAAACCAGAACATGTGTCATGCAAAACAAACAATTATGTTTTTGTTCACATTGCCAAACAAAACTAGTCCTAAACAAAATTGTAATTCTGGCCTCTCTGGACCTAGAAACATAACAACATAAAATAAAAATATACAGTAGTTGAACCCAAGATGCCATCAATGTTGGGAGATTTTGGTCATGTAGGAAAGAAAATGAACAGTTGACATCAGGTCGGGCACCGTTTCTTGGCAGGATCGCTGGAGAGAGAATCAAACAAGGCATCCAGACAATGACTGAGGATATCCTGGCGGTGAAGTTGGTCGGCTATGTCACGTCACATTTCAAAGATGAGATGAAGATGATATTTCGAGAACCTATGAGTGTTGGGCATCTCTGGAAAATATGCTACAACATTTTGAGGCTTTTTGAAAAATTGCGCTATCATCATAGTTATTTCCTCAAGCCATGCTGGATGAATCTCTTCCTCAATCGAACAACCTACCATTTCTATCATAGGATCGACACTTTGAGGTTGTTTTTCAAAATTGTGTAGGGGTTCCTGAACACCCAAAGAAGTGTGTAGGAGAGAGTATGGAGGGGCTAGAGAGGGAAGCATATGAATCTCTTCCTCGAGATAAGTAATGGAATTGTCTTTGTCAACCCAATTTTGATCAGACAAGGAAGGACCAACAAGTCTTATGGAGGGGATTGGAGGTGGATAAAGGGCTAAAGAGGGGCTAGGTCGACTATTTTAGGCCACAAAACTGTAAAGGCCAGCTTGTGCTTCAACTTACCCCATTCATGCAACATTGGAGAGACGAGGATAAGAATGATAGCCCAGCACCAGAAGGGATACAAAACAGGAGAGGAGTGGGAAATAGAATGCCAATCCATAATGAAATATCAATAGCCATACCTTACCTCCATAAAAGTAGTTGATGTGATAGGGAAATGATCCTTAAATAATGAAATGATGGCACTTAGCTTCTGCGTACCTTCTTTGTGAAATCTTGTCCTTTGTTGTGTGTGCTCCATTAAAACCTCCTTCATGTGCAGGCACACTACAAACCTTCCTGAATGAATGCTACACATACTGAGTTGATGGGGAGGAAGGGTGGCATCAATGGGTGTTAACTATACCAGGTGCATGTTTTCCAAGTGTGCCATGTGTTCCATGTGTTCCATGTGTTCCAAGTGTCACCCCATCCAGGGGAGAGAAATATTTGAGTGAAATATCCCAGCATTGAAACAACAGTTGTGAAGCACGGTGATGTTGAGCATCGATTAGGATGTCATGTACTTGAGAAGAGACTCCTTCATTAGTCAATTTATCAACAACCTTATTTTATTCTCATCGCACATGAGAGGGGATAAGAGTGAGACATGGATGTAGAAGACTTTGCAAGGTGTTAATAGATCCAAGAATACGCCAAATTGGAGAGACTTTCTCAGGAATAGTCCCATTAATGAATTTAGTGGCAAGCGAGATAATTACTTTAGAGTCCCCTTCAATAATTAAGTGAGTCATATTTAGATCAGAGGCTAATTTTACCCCTCTTATGAGACCCAAGAACTCTTTCAAGTCATTGGAGTCATGACCTAAATTTCTAACTAAGATGCACTTGATTTTTTCATGTGTTTTCCCGGAGAACTACACCAAGTCCTACAAGGCTATGATTTCCTTTTGAAGCACCATCAAAGTTCAGTTTTAAGAAGCCAGGAGGGGGGAATTACTAAGTGGAGGGGCTATGGGAAAGGGATATGGTAAGGGGGTTCATACTGAGTGGGTTATTGTGTAAGTTCAACTTCCATGAAGAAAGGATGAGGGATTCTTGGGGTTCATTGGGGAGGCCTTCCTGGGTCCAAGGTTGGTCACATACAATTTCCTGTATGTTCCCAATTATATTTGACTAGATGATGGAAGGGGTGGAATATTGGGAGTAGAAGATACACCTATTCTATTCTTTCATGAGTTTCCATACAATGAATCCCGATAGAAGCTGCCAAATCCTCTTTAAGATGGGGATTTTGTAAGCCTTTGTTTCCTAATTATTGATGGTGTTTATAATGTTGTCCCTTGCTCTATTATTTTTACTCATAATCTGAGAGGCTTGATCCCATATCTCCCCACAGCTGGAGCATTGGTTGAATATGTGCTCCATTGATTCTTCTTGTTGCTGACATAGGTGACAGATCAATGGTCCAATGAATCCTCATTTATGAGGTTGTCCCAAGTAAGCATTTGATTATGTACCATGAGCCATAGGAAAGTAGAGACTTTTGACCATAACTTATATCATCATATGATGTGCCAAATATTCTCTTTCGGTTGGTTATTAAATTTATCTTGAAGGAAGTAGGCCTCTTTGATTGTGAATGTACCTGAGGGGGTATGACCCCAACATAGAATATCCAGTCCCTCCTTGATACAAATTTTCCTTTGGGCTGCAATTGTATACTATTCTTGTAAATCATAATCTGCAGGAGTATTGAGATCACGAGGGAGAACTTTCTAGCTCTACCAGGGGGGCTGGTGTGACACATTTAACCAAAGGTTAGCAACTTTGAGGTGCTCCAACTATTGTAAATGATTTTGGATGGGGCACAAGCTATCCAATGCTTGCAGTAGGGGTAATTGTTTCAATGATTCCATCCAAAATAAATAATTTTGACCATTCTGTATTTCCTATAATGCATGAGTCTGTATGAGAGGTTGATTTCGCCAGAATGCATTTCAAATATTAGAGCCTTGGATATGTTCATTGATCTAAATAAGTTGTTCTTTCGAGATATGTGGGGCATATTTTTTCTTCCATAGTTTATACCATAGTTCATTTGGATATTTGAGCCAGTGCCACCAAATATTTTCTCCCATGATGTTTTTCAACCATCCAGGGCCCCTAAGGCCAAGTCCCCCCATAGAATTTGGCTTGTGAACATTTTCCCAGTTGACAAGGGACCATTGTTTCCCTAGACCATGACCATGCCAGAGAAAATTTCTTTGTAGATTTATTATTGTTTTAATAACAATCTTTGGGGCTGCCAGGCCTGAGAAGAGATAGGAAGGGATAGCTAGAAGAATAGATTTGATGAGAAACAATCTGGCAACAAGATTAGGGACCTGAAGGTCCAAGTTCTTGAGTGATTGGAAAGGGAGAAGATTAGGGTATCCCAAGAGATGTTCCATGTAGCTAAATGAGATAATGGAATTCTAAGGTAGTTGGATGGAAGGGAGCTCTTGGGAATTCCAATAAGATGAGAGATGTGATGTTGAATTGTAGGGGGAGTATTGAAAAATAAGAGCTGGGATTTTTCCAAGTTAAAATTTGTGCCAGAGGCTTCACTGAAGTCCGAGAGGATGGATTTGAGCTTGTTGTCTTCCTTTGCAGTAGGAGTGTTCATTAGCATGGTATCATCCATAAATTGGCTATGAGAGGAAGAAGGTTGAATGCCATGTAAAGGAATACCCTGGAGGGAAACTTTCGTTATAAAAGTTATATAACATCCTAAACCTTTTTTCGTGATGAAAAAAAGAAAGGGGGAAAGAGGGTCCCCTTGATGGATACCATGGGAGGGAGAAAAAGGTTGGGTCGAAACTCCATTAACCAAGATAGATAAGAAAGCATAGGAGGTGAGTTCATTATCCAAAGGATCCAATCTCTGCTAAACCCAAAAGTTGAAAGAAGAGAGTGCATATAATTCCAACTAAGGCCATCAAAATATTTGGAGAGATCAAGATTGACAAGCATACCTGGGGTGCGAGTGGACTTAAGCGAGTTGATCACTTCTTTGACCAAGATAACACTATCCATGATTTCTCTCCCTTCAACATAACTTGAATGGTCCTTGGAGATGATGAAAGGAAGGATGGGTTTGATTCAGAGAGAGATGAATTTGGTTTCTTCAATATCAAGCTTTGTGATGTGATTAATGTATCGTCTGTGTACCATGGAGTAATGAAAGAATTTTGTGTTTCTTTCCCCTTCCTTGAGCCATTTCACTCTGGACTTCTTCTTCCAAAGGATTTCCTCTTTCTTTTGTCTTTCCTCAAGTTGTTGTTTAATAAAATCCTCCTCCTTTCTGAAAGCATCCGAGTCGCCCCACAAAATTGATTCATACTGAATTTCTTCCAAGCGTTGCTCCAAAGCCCTCTGCGCCTGGAAGATATTTCCGAAGACATTCTTATTCTAGCTGTGAAGCTGATGCTTGAAGTTTTTTAGTCTTTGTTGGAATTTGTACATTTTTTAACCATGCGATATTGCATTTTCCCACCAGGATCGAGAGAGATCAGGAAAGTCAGGGTGGGTTAACCAAAATTCTTCTAATCAGAATGGTTTAAATTTTGGCATAACTATTGTATCAATCCACAATTGTATTGGCCAATGATTTAAACCTGATTTTTTGAGGATACTTGATTCAATCGAGGTTCCCTCTAGCATCGGGGTTTCAGAAATGAGAAAACAATCAAGTATACAGGAAATTTGTTGGGATCCAAAGAACTTATTGGAACTTGAGATTCAATGTCAATCAACAACTTGAGATGATCAATGAGGTATCGAAACTTACCACTGTCCTGTTCCAACTTCCTCGAGCCTTCTCTTTGTTATTCTAGAGTGAGGATGATATTAAAATCTCCTCCAAGAATCTACTTCTTTTGTCCTATAAATCCCCCTAAATAGGAGAGAATGTTCAGGAATAGACCTTTCTCCTAATTATTTTGTGGACCATAAGCATTTGTAAGCACACCCTCCTTGTTGGACCTAATGGATCTATAGTGTGTGGATAGTGTGTCAGTGATAGAGAAGGGTTGATCAACAATAAATGAGGTAGGGTTCCAAATAATTTCCAGTCCCCTATTGCACCTTTTGAGTCATTGTAGATGAAATTATAGTGCCTGCAACATCTCCTAAACACTTCTTCTGCACCTTCTCCTACACATTTTGTTTCTTGTAGTAAAATAATATCTGGATCCTATGCCATTATGTTGTGATGAATAATCCTCTTTTTGGATCTTCCAATTAGACCTCTTATGTTCCATGTGATGATCTTCATCATGAGAAGTTTGGTGGGGGAGAGAAGAATCCCTTGGTGAGACACTGGATCTACCCCAAGTTAATCATAAAGTGACCTATCTCTTTAACTAGTTTTTGCATTGATTTCCGTCCCCATATGTTACCTTCTTTAGGGATCTGTCTAGGGTTTGGATCCGAATCTAAGCTTATGCCTAGTCTAGAGGTGGATCCTACTATGGAATCTATGAATACCTTATGTACTTTTTAGATTTGCTCAACCGGTATAGATTGTAGTTCTTTCTTATTGAAGGTATCCTCCAGCTTTTCCATATCTATGTCGGTTATTTATCATTCATCCATATGCATTATAGTGTCACCTCATTCATATGAGTCTTTTCCTAGATCCAACTGGGTTGGGGAACTATGTGTGATGATTTGTTCTAAGAATGGACCTAGAGGTTGCTTGTATTTTCCTTTATATCTATGATGATATTCTGGTTTATGGGGATTTTCCACTTCCTCTGCATCCAGTAGATTGATTAAGGTGTGAAAAGAGTTGTTGATGGGGATATTCTTTCCCACTCCCTCACTGGATGTTTTTGGAGGTTGTTTCCTATGACCCATTACTTTTGTGAAGCCATCTTTCGATTTTCCTCCACTACTGGTCATGTTGGGGTGTTGAGTGGGAAATCCCAGAAGGTATGTTCATTCTCATGACATTTCCAATATTAGAAGGGAATGTGTTCGTGATATATAGTTTGGATCTAGTCTTCATCTTGATATTCTATGGTGATCGAGCCTAGAAGATCCTTGGAAATGTTCATATACACACAGATTCAGGAATATGATGTATATCTCCTCTGTTTGGTTTCCTCTAAGGATTATATATATCATCCTAGTGTATTTCCAATACCCATTAGGATTTCTTCAAGAAAGAACTTATGGGGTAGGGAGTAGAGGCAAATCCAAACCATATCGAAAGCGAAGTCCTATTTTTATGGGAAGAAGTGGTCAGTCCAAAATCTGAGATATAGCCCTATCGAATTGAATAAATATGGGCCATTTTAAAAGGGTTGATCCTTGTCTTCAAGATTGTATAAAATGATCATGAAGAATCCTTTTGAACCGAGTTGGAGTTCATAGTCCCCTTTTGGGTTCCAACATGTTTTGATCTATTTCATGAGGTGTCTTTTAGAGGGCCATAACCCTAAAATATTTTCAATCAGGGCATGGTCCTTCATGAACTGGGTGTGTTCTCCAACTCTAGTAGAACTAATCAGATATCTTGGTGATTTAGTTGTCTAGGGGATGCATTTTTTTGGCTCCCAGTTGGGATATGCATTTGGATGAGACGGTTCATATTCCAACTCCATATATTTTCTGGAGCTTTGTTCGTCTTGTAGTAATTTTTCAACAAGGTGAGGTAGTGGTTCAAATGGCGTCTGCCTAGATTGGATTCATTCTTTCTTTTTTGCTGATACATTTCGATATGAGGGGGTTTGCACCCCCCCTATGGATCCATGTTGTCGGGTCAAGCACACTTTATGGTGTTTCTTTGCGAGGAGAAAACCTTGTTGTAGCAGGGTTAGAAGCATGCAGTCCTTCAAACCCTATCCCTCATCCTCATGCTCACTCCAACAACCTCTTCACCACCTAGAAGTTGCAAATCTACTTGTATATAGGTGTTGGTATCTGCATTAATATGATAAATTGAATAAGTATATGAGTTACTTAAATGGTATTAGAGTTCGAATTTTTTTCGTGTGGCATTGTCCAGGGAAGAGTCTAGGGATGCTACAATGTCATATTAGAGTTGTAATTCGGAGAAATTTGTTTGGTGTAGCCTAGCCTTGGTCACTAGGAACATTACAATGTGGTATCAGAGCCCCGTTTTCAACAGTGAGCCGGCATGGGCCATTTATTAGAATATAGAAGTGAAAATGTAAACCATACAGGAAATTGTTTTGATAGAATGTCAGAAGATGTCTGCAAACTATTCAATAAAATTATTGCAGTGAATTTAAAGAAATTTTGCAAATAATTTGGAATAACTGATCTTGGAAATTAAGTATAAGAAAATTTAGTCTCTAATTGAGCATATTTGGGCGTGTAGATGTCCAAAAGTTGAATTTACAAAGTGGCCATGGCGCCCATGAAAAAATGGAGGGAAAATTGGGAAAAGCCCCAAATTTTGTAGAGTAATTCAAGACAAATTCATTACATAAGAGATGAATTTGAAGAGTATGGGGCCGAATTTGTATGTACATACCCCAATTTGGCTATATAGAGCTTAATTACAAGCTCTAATGGCAATTATAGAAGTAATTGTAGAATGCTCATGATAAAAAATGGGCAAAAGTCCGCAATTCTATAGTGGAAATACTTGGAGAATTCATGAGTAATACAAGAAATTAACTCAGAATTAAAATCTCCAAATTTTGATGGCAATTCGAGAAATAAATTTTGAATATGGGTGGTTTTTGAAGTAAGCAGAATCGGAAAATTTTAGGTATTTTTCCCATATGATGACTTCATCATGACGTGGATGCCATGTGTCAATTGATGTTGTATAATAAAGAGGCATAATTCCACGGTGAAAGGTATACGCTGGATTGGATGAAAATTGGCAGGTGATGTGGATCCATGTGGTAGGCCAAATTTCAATCCCACAAAAACGCGGTAAGATATTGGAATTTGTGTAAGTGTTAAGTTATCATGGAGTGCAGAGAGAATTGAGGTTATGGTATGAGGTATGGTATCCCCGCGGACCTTCGAACCCATGGTAAGAAGTGGAAAATTGGCTAAGTTCTAAGGATTTGTCGGGCGAACAGGTGGATGTAGTTATCAGAGGCATGGTATTCTTGCGAACACGCGAACCCACAATAAGAAGTGGAAAATAGGCTAAGTCTTAAGGATTTGTCGTGTGGAGGGGTGGATGTAGTTCTAAGTTTAAAATAAATATGGGATCACCTGAACCCGTAGTAAAATTTTGAAATTTGACTAAGTGTCAAGACTTAGCGGGTATGAAGGATATTGCAGAGGTGATGAAGCATAAGAAAATGACTACGAGTCGATGGTGATATCTTAGAGAAAATGAATAATTATAGGTGTATAATTGATATGGTGGAACACCCTAGTGCCTTTTGGAGGATGAGGAAGTTATAACATGAATGAAATGGACTCATGAAGCCGCAATAAACTTAAGAAAAGATTCTAAGTTTGGGAGAAACTTAAGGGTGGCAAAACACGAGAGTGTATTTTGGAGGCCACGGAATTTGAAGGGAAGAAATGAAGACCTTAGACCCGCGGTGAAATATTTTAACGATCAATATCTGATTCAAATATAATCAGATGGTGGTTGAGCATCGAGGATAGGATGATCAAGCTAGCAAAATTCTCTTCCATGTAATGCCATTAATAGTATTTCTGCTCAAATATTTTGAAGGGGGGCATGCAAATTAGTCATGAGGATTTGTGGATAGTGGATTCCATGTATTCACTCAAGAATGAATAAAAAAAAAGATATTAAGAATTCATAAGAAATAAGAAATAAATTATTTCTAACAAAATTTTGAAGAACAAAATGTTGTATAAAATGATGGATTTGTTAAATTCTTGTAGCCTTACAAATCTTATTGCATACACATTTTGCATAAACAAGAACATAATTTGACATAAGCATAATTCAACATGAAGATCAGTAATTCAAGACATGGATGATGCCCAAGTAACTTACAATTATGAATATGAAGGAATAATATTTGGTATGGGCGTGGATTCTGCAATAAAAAAATCCAATGAGCATGGAGAATATGGGAAGGAAGAGAGCATGAACTTGGTAGAGACCATAAAAAGTTTGCAAAAAGATGTCCAAAGTTATAAAGTTGATAATGAGAATATTATGAAAGCCAAGGAGAAACAAGAAGGATTTAACATCAAGTTAATGTAGAGCTTAGACATAATACAAAAGAAGATGGATAAGGAAACTAAGACAAACAAATTAGAGAGTCAATGGTCTCATGGTAGGAGGAGAATAACAAGAAGTGTTGGTAGGCATCACCATCACTCCCAAAAGAATTCAACTAGAAGAACAAATTATAGTTCAAGTCCATCTCTTATTAGGAAGCATAAGAAGAAGTTTGGACTGGATGAGCTATAGGGAGAGATGAATAAAATCAATCCATCTACATTGTATGGTGAACATAAGAAGGATGAGTATGTTGAGACCCGAATACTGGGAATGAGAAAGTATTTTCAGTTACATAATTACTATTCATAAGAAGAAGGAAGAATTTTCATATGTCAACTCAAAGAAAAAACATCAATGTGGTGGGACCAGTATGTGAAAGTGCAACACATTGATGAGAAAAAGGTTACTTGGAGAGAGTTCAAAAGGTATTTTCAAAAGAAGTACTTAACCAAATGACACTATGACAAGAATATGAAGGAGTTATTTGAACTCAAATTTGGTATTATGACCATAGATTAGTATGAAAGGATGTTCTTAGAACTGCTAAAATGTGTTTCTTTCATCAAGGATGAATAAGTTAAGATTTAGAGGTACCTGAGTGGGATTCCATCATTTATCAGTGACAAGATATAGTATGATGATCCAAAGACACTAGAGGAAACCATAAGGAGAGATAAATTTCTTTATCATCAGCATATAGGAAGACCAACATTCCAAAAGGCATGGGAAGACAAGAACAAGAGAAATATGGAATAGAGGAGGATGGGGGAAAAACCACCATTCTTATGAAATAATTCTCAAGGACAACCAGCTCCTGAGGAACCCAAGATGACTGAGACAATGGGGAAAAGACCAAGGAATCCACATATTCAATGTTGGGGTTGTGGGGGAGATCATGTGTTCAAATATTTCCCTCACAGAGGTGGAAAAGTGAGGATTGTTCACAATGTACAGTAAGTTGAAACAATGGAGTAAATAAGTAGAAATGTACCTAGGATCTACGTAGCTCTAGATAAAAAGCAAGCTGAGTTTCAGTCACATGTGATTGAAGTGGAAGGTAAGATTAACAACCAACCCATTGGTATTTTAATTGATTAAGGAGATATTCATATTTATCTAGTTCCTAATATGGTGTAAAGATTTCAATTTCCAAGAAGCAATCTTGGTAAACCTTGGTTGGTGCAGCTAGCTAAATGAGTTAAACTGAATATTAATGAGATGGTTAAGGCATGCCCAATAGACATGAATGGATTGATCACAAAGGCACATTTTAATACCATAACGTTGGGCTCATGCGACTTCCTAATTGGTATGGATTGGTTGGACCAAAATAATGTTGTTCTAGACTATTATAATAAGGATTTTTCCTGCTTTGATGAATAATGGAACCTAAGGATAGTTCAGGGTATTCCAAGAGTAGTAACCATCAGATAAATTTCAGCCTTGCAGCTAAAGAAAAACTTTAGGAAATGATGTGAAGTATTTGCATCACATATGGAGGAGTCACCTAACGGTAAAGTACCAAGTATTGAATATTATGCAGTAATAAAAGAGTTGAGGATGTTTTTACACAAATATCGAGATTGCCACCCAAGAGATATATTGATTTCTCCATAAATGTGGTGCCTAGAGCATCCCCAGTATCCAAGACTCCTTATAGGATGAGTACACCAGAGTTGAAGGAGTTGGAGATGTAGCTATAGGATCTTCTAAAGAAGGGGTATATATGGCCAAGTGCATCACCTTGGGATGCCCTAGTATTATTTGTGAAGAAAAAGGATGGAACCTTGATATTTTTCATTGACTTCAGGCAGTTGAATAAGGTAACTCTAAAGAACAAGTATATTTTTCCAAGGATAGATGATCTCTTTGATCAGCTGAAAGATGTTAAGGTATTATATAAGATTGATCTCAGTTCAGGTTATCACCATTAATAATTAAGGAAGAATACATTAGCAAGACTACCTTGAGAACAAGGTATGGCCATTATGAGTTCCCAGTGGTGCCATTTGGGTTATCAAATGCACCTATTGTCTTCATGTGTTTAATGAATCGCATTTTCAAAGAATACTTGGACAAGTTTGTCATTGTATTTTTGTATGACATACTTATTTACTCAAAATATGAAGAAGAACATGAGAAACACTTGAGCATGGTGCTACATGTATTGAGAGAACATCAACTATTTACAAAGTTGAGAAAGTTCTCATTCTACCAGAGGCAGATACATTACTTGGGGCATATTATTTCAGAGAAAGGGATAGTAGTGGACCTAGAGAAGATAAAATCCATTGAAGGGTGGCCAAGACCAAGGAATGTATCTGAGGTGAGATCATTCATAGGACTTGTAGGTTACTACATAATATTTATTGAAGGATTCTCAAATATGTCACACCCAATCACTTCCTTTGAAAAGAGCGGTGTGAAGTTTGATGGACATCAGATTGTGAAACAAGTTTCCAACACTTGAATTATTTGTTGACTAGTGCTCCAATATTGAGGATTGTTGATCCAAATGAAGACTTCATTGTATGCACAAATGCATGTAAATAAGGACTTGGTAGATTTCTTAGTCAGAACGGGCATGTGGTGTGCTATGAATCAACAAAATTAAAGGAACATGAGAGCCACTATGCTACTCATGATTTGGAATTGGCAGCCATAGTGCATGCCTTGAAGATGTGGAGTCACTACCTCATGGGAAAAATATTTGAGTTGAGGAAAGACCATAGGGGTTTGAAATACTTATTTGGACAACCAACTCTAAATGACAGGCAAAGAAGGTGGTTAGAATTCCTTAGTGAGTATGACTTTAATATAAACAATATCAAGGGTAAAGAGAAAAAAGTGGTTGATGCACTTAGGAGGAGAGTGCATGAGATGTATGCTACAACCATTAGCATCTATATATCATATTTGAAAGATAGAATTTTAGAGGCTGCTTATTGGCCAGATATGAAGAAAGAGGTTGTTGATTTTATTTCTAAGTGTTTGAAATGTCAAAATGTCAAGGCTTAGCACAGACACCTAGCTGGTATGCTACAACCATTTCCCATTCCTAAGTGGAAATGGGAAGTTGTAACAATGGATTTCATCACCAAGATTCCAAGAAGAACCAAGAAGCATGATTCCATCATGGTGGTGATGGACAAGCTTACTAAATTTTCCCACTTTGTTCCAATAAAGCTCACTCACAAGGCAACCAACATTGTTGATATTTATATGAGAGAAATTGCTCGACTACATGGTATACCCAAGACAATTGTGTCTAAAATAGATCCAAAATTTACATCAAATTTATGGAAAGGATTATTTAAAGGATTTTGGACCAATCTGAACTTTAGCGCAACCTATCATCCAGAGTCAAATGGGAAAACAAAGAGGGTGAATCAAGTGATTGAAGATATGTTGAGAATGTATGTGATGGATAAACCATCCAAATCGGAGGATTATTTACATTTGGTGGAATTTTCTTATAACAATGGGTATCAAACATATCTAAATATGATCCCATTTGAGGTAATTTATCGTATAAATTTCAACACACTATTGAGTTGGGACAACCCAAAAAATAGAGCAGTGGTTGGACCAGAATTACTTAGGGAAATGGAAGAGAAGATGGTGAGAATAAAACATAATTTAAATGTTTCCTAGGACATATAGAAAAGTTATGTTGATAAGGGGAGAACTAACAGATGGTTCAAAGTGGGTGACCATGTGTTTTTAAAAGTAAAGGCTAAGAGAAGTTCCTTGAAGTTGGGGAAATTGTTCAAAATTAACAGCTCTTTATTGTGGGCCATTTGAAATCCTGGAGAGGATTGGTCTTGTAGCATACATGATTTCCTTACCTACATCAATGTGTATTCATAATGAATTCCATGTTTCTTTGTTTAAAAATTATGTATCTGATGCTAATCATGTCATTGATTGGAATGTGATTTAGGTGAAGCAAGAAGGAGGCTTCCAAGTTCAACAAGTATGCATATTGGATCTGAATCCAAGATGCTCCAGAATTGAGAAATAGGACTGGTGAAGTTCCAATGGACCTGGTATGGTCTTGAGGATGCAACCTAAGAACATGAGGATGATATGCGGGAAGAATACCCACATCTTCTTGAATATTTGTGAAGTTTTGTTTGTACATATGTATATAATGCACTTACAATAGTGCATAAATAAGGGGGAGGGGAATGCAATACCCCTAGTATGAACCCCATTGTAAATATAATGTAATTGTACATATAGGATGGTGAGACAGGGTACTTGGAGGCAAGACTTCCTATGCGGTTATTAGTTTGGTGATCCATAAGTTGAAAGGCCAATGAGCCTATTTTTGTAAATGTAATCACAATCATTTTTTAAATGAAAACACATCATTGATGCAGACCAACCATGTAAAAGATTATGGGGGAATAAACTCCGCTAGAATGGGAAAAGGGGGCTAAGAGTCTATAAAAGGGGCTAAGCTAAGGGGCTTAAGACAATAAGGAATATTTTATCAATATTCCTAAAGTTAAAGTATAAAGCAGGGGATAATACATTTTATCCTAAGTCCTTATGAAGAAACATATCACCATGTGAGGGAACCTAGGTGTGGCCCATATAATTTACAACATGACAAGTGTCAATTTGAGAACATGCACATAAGTTTTGGGGACTTCAACTCATTCAAACACCGGGGGATAATTATTCACACCTCACTACCTACATGCTACTGTCATTTGTACCTTCATGCTACTAGTACCTGTACCTATACCTATACTAGGACCTTGTCTAGATTTGGAGATGGAATAAAAAGGTGGGTTGTCAAGCCTGCAGGACATTGAAGAAGTAGGTTTTTAGGCCTGTAAGACATTGAGGAAGCGGTTTTTCAGGCCCATGAGAATTCTCTCCAGGTGAGAGAATTGTTGGGAATTGATTTACCAAGGTGAAAAATTGTAGCTACATGGCTTCGAGACTTCATGTCTGGCTTGTTGTTGAATACCCTGAAGGGAAGTGGGGAAGCCAAAGGACTATTAAGCAAAGAAGGGGCACATTTCCTGGGGTGGGAGATGCATGTGGGGAATAAGGGATTGTAGGTCATTAGTTTGAGTTGGCACTTGTGTTTGAGTTTGCATGTTGTTAAATATATGTTATCCTGGTTAGAAATCCTTTAACCATGTGGATTTTACCCCCAACTCGGGGGTGTCCCACTACTGGTATTTTATGAGTGGTGTGGTCTAAGGCTGGGAGGAACGTGGAAGGTCTACACATAGTTG
>SNQJ01S0150820.1:14772-26800 GCA_010110895.2 Picea sitchensis
ACACACATGGGTTCCCTCACATGGTGATACGTTTCTTCATGGGGACTTAGGATAAAATATATTATCCCCTACTTTAGACTTTAACTTTATTTATATTGATAAAATATTCCTTTTTGGCTTAAGCCCCCTTAGCTTAGCCCCTTTTCTAGACTCATAGGTCCCATTTCCCATTCTAGTGGAGTTTATCCCCCCGTACTCTTTTACATGGTTGTTTTTCAATAGTGATGTGTTTTCATTAAAAAAACTAAGTGTGACTACATTTACAAAAATAGGCTTGCTAGCCTTTCAACTTTTGGCTCACCATCCTAATAACCACACGGGAACTCTAGCCTCAAAGTACCTTGGCTCACCAACCTATATGTACAATTACATTATATTTGCAATGGGGTTCAGCCTAGAGGTATTATAAGGAACATGTACACATTCCTAGAAATGTGCACGCATTCCTGCGAGTGTGCATTCCTTCTCACCCCATTGCCACTTTATTTTCCACCAACTTCATGCACTCACCCATGATTTGAAGTCTATTATTTTTTGTTGGATAATGGGAAATATGGTTAAGAGAATTAGGTGCAAAATTGGGCCACCAGGAAGTGTGCCCCACTTCCTTGGCCATAAAGGATGAGAGGGTAGTCCTTAATTAGTATTGTAGTTAGTGTTGTAGTTAGTTTCAAATATTTCTATTGTAGACATTACTTTGCTTTAACACTTTCCGCTGCAAGCATTTAGTGTGATTTTAGTAATTAATGGTGTAAGAATTTAGTTATTTGTTGCAAATTCTATTGTAATAATCTAATAATGAGAAGGAAAAATTCACCTTTCTTATAAAAGTCACTCCTCTCTCACTCAAAAAAATGTGATGGTTATTTTTCTATTCTAATTCTTCTTTTCCATTTTCATGTATATTATATTTTCTCTGATCCACGCTATCTAATTTTTTTTCTTCATTGCACATTTGTTTTTATGTTTGTTTTTCAGATCTGAATTGCATATCAATTGGTATCAGAGCTTGGATCCAAGTCATATTTTTTTCAGCCACATAATTCAGAATAGAGGCTATCCAACAATTTTTTTTCTCAAAGTTAGACGTACTTCTCAGTACTTCCAATGTGCCCTTCTTAGGGATTCTAGTATGTTTATTTTTCACCATTCTCCACATGCCCTATTAATGGTATCAAGTGCCTTCTTAAGGGCCTCAATAGTTCAATGATTATGACTAAAACATCTAGTGACATATTGAAATCTATGGTGAATGAAAATTATGCCTCCACATAGAGATCCATCTACATATGATTCTGCATCCATTGCCACAACTCCAATTCAGGATTTAACGACAAATATCCATGAGATACTCCATATACAATAACACATAGCTCCAACACCCATTCATCTCAATACATGCTTCAAATTACTGAAGTTTGTGGGCCAAGTGAATGGAAAGAATATTTACTCTTGGCTTCACCATCTTTCAACATACTTTTGTACATGTCCTGAGATGAAAAAAAACATGAAGCTTTAGATTGCGGATCTGCAACTCAAAGGAATTGCATAGACATGGTGGGACACTAAGTTGGAGAAATATTCCTGGGTCATGGACATTGACAACCCGATCGAGACACATACACCACACATTACGACATGGGATGGATTTTTCCAGGCACTCAGAGACCATTTCTATCCCCTAGGATATCGAAAAAATCTCCTTTCCAAATGGTTGCATCTATGAAAACTCACCCATTAATCAGTACAGATCTACGTAGATGTCTTCTTCAAGTTGCGCATCCAACTACGCATTTTCGATTCGGAAGAGGTATTGATTGCCAAATTTAATTATGGTTTATTAACATATTTCCATCATGAAGTCGATTTTTTGAGTCTCCTTCCTTGGACAAGGCATTTATTTGGGCCTTGTCTATGGAGCATAAATTGTCTCCTCAAATACGTTATCCCCCAACCCGATATGGTCCTTATGCTACTAGTCCTTTGCATAGTGAGCATTCTCTGGTTTCCCCGACATCCCTATCCACACCCAAAAATGCTCCCTAGTGTACCTTTCATAAGACCAAATCACATGCATCTATAGATTGTCGAGCACTAAATAGAATTCAAGCCAACCATAATCTATTTGCAAAGGTTCTCTTAGCCATATTCCCCTAACCATCATGAAGTATTCTCTCTCGATAATCCTACTGAGGTGAACCCTTCTCTGATCCTGATGACTATTAATGAACTTGACATCTCTAATATAACCCTGTTTACACATAATTGTCAGATCAAGCATGAGTTGGATACTCTCATCCTAGACAATGGAAGCCAAAAGAACCTCATGGCCAAGAACTTGGTCACATTCATGAACCTCCCCACCACTCTACACTAGACCCCATACTATCTCGAATAGGTACAAAAGTGTTACAGGAAAATCCCCCTGCGGACAAGTGGATTTCCTCTTGGATACTATACCCCTAAGACCAAGACAAAAAGGTGCTAACGTTGGTCACTGACATTCCTTTTAATGAGGCTAAACTGGTCAAGGAATAAGAAGAGAGGGATATAAATACTGTTAACAACGTTTTTCCTTGCTCGATCGAGGTTGATCTTGATCTCCAAGTTCTTCAGAAACTCTTGCAATCAAAGAAAAAACAATGAAAAAACATACTTCCTATTCCTATTATGATTAGCTCCGAAATAGATCTATCAAAAAGAACAAATTCATGAAACATACACGAATTTGAAGGAAATAGGCCAAGCACATATATATATTAATGAAAACAAAGCAAAGTTATTACAACCATAGATGTAGATGAAACAACTTCACCAAGATATCTTTGTCCATAACCTTTGCTCAAATGATCGACCAACATAATGCTTATGCTTCACTGATACCTTCCTTATGAGATCATAAGTTTGGTATCTCTTTATTTCTCCATGTACCTTTCACCATGAGAAGGCCTCCTTATATAATCTTGGAGAGGCCCAACCACCTTAGAGATTCTTGGGATAGGTTGAGGATATTTCTCCATCATTTGTGGATCCTCCCTAAGATCCAGCCTTGACCTCAGATTCGAATCCAACTAACTCCAGAGATGAGGGGGATTTTTCCCTGATTTTCCTCAATAGTCAAAGATTCCCTCAAACAGGCTAGCGCTCCCCCAAAAGGGTACACAGAGCGTTGCAACGCTCCCCCAAAGGAGGTCAAGGAGCATTGGCACTCCCTGACAGTGGGTAGGGGAGCGCTGCCCAAAATTTCCTCAAAAAAGCCTAGCGCTCCCCCAGAAGGGTGTATAGAGTTCTACAACATTCCCCCAAAGGAGGTTAGGGAGTGATATCACTCCCTAATAGTGGGTAGCAGAGAGTTTCCTTCCAAAAATAATTTTTAAGTGGTTTATTCCATGGAAAAAGTCTTGTATTCTTCATCGGATGATTTCTCCCTCTTAAACCAGTCTTTGAAGGTGTCTTAAGTGTCCTTATGATGTCGTTAGAAACACGACATAGTTAAGATGGAAGTATGATGTTTGTGACACTTGAGACACTTGTGGACAATATACGACACTGATAATGACGACAATAGGTCATCATTGGAGTGAGTAATTTTGATGTGTAACAGATTTCCCCCCAAAGTACAAAGTTAGAAGACGAAAAATGATGACTGAAGTACTTTGTAGACTTTTTCAAGCAAGGGTATGGACTTGGAGAACCTATTAGAAGCTTCACACAACCATCAAACAAATATCATGATATGTTTCAAACCCAAGACAGTCATACCTATGCTTGGGTGATACAGAATTGCAAGGTATGGCCGCCATAAAATACACTGCGGATCCATAATTGTATTAACAAAAAGGTATAGCCACAAAAGATACAACATGGATCTATACTTCCATGGTATGAATTGATCGTAGCCATGAAAAATACACAGTGGATCTATGAGACGACAAGACATATCCATTGACTAATACAAAGTGGATCTATGTGACAATATATGTGTCAATGTTCAAGAGAAACTCTGTCACAACCTGGGTAAAGTACATACCAGAGTGATCACTCAACCCAGGGTCTTCTTACCAATCTCGATGCGTACAAATCTAACCATGTGAATAGATGTCTTTATGTCAAACATGGAAGAGGTCACTTGATTACCGATCAATCAGGTAAACCGTTAACAAGTGCTAGGGAAATCACCATTGATGTCAATGATTCCCAAGGTACCCTAGTACATTCCAGCGAATGTGAATAGATGAGATGAAGTCGAACATTCATGGAATCACCCGATCAGGGGTCAATGATGTAAACACGCTATCAGAAGTGAGGAGGCCTTCCATTGAGGCATGCAAGTCCCAAGGTAATAACCGGTTTCTAAGTCTAGTTCTCAGATAATTTGCTGAAGTCGATAGGAACAGACTCGTCGAAGGAGGGCCTTGATGTATCCCCCATCAATGACACAAAACGGATACAAATATGTAAATTGTTGGATCAAATGAACATAGGCTAACACATGTGTTGAAATAAGAAATTTGTGATGGTTGACTCTCGAGGCATATACTTCCCTTCAACACTGAGGCCCAACAACAGAAACATGACATGGACCAAAACATGATGATGCAATGGATACTATGACTTTTGACGGGTGACCCAAAGGAGTAATAAAACTCAAAGGATTGGTTCAGTGAAGAGGTTTAGTGGATTTAAAATGCATGCAAAGACAAAGTGTCATGTTCAAGGGCGACCGTAAGAGTGACTTGTAATGTTTTCAAAAATTGCTTGACTTGCTTCTTTCAATTTTTCCCCCATCCAGATAGACGAGTACCTCTTTTTTATTTAATGAGTTGGAGGAGGGTAACATATGATCAATATAACTCACCTTCGGTAAGTCCCTCTTCCTTTATTTAATGAACATGAAGAAGTAAGGGTTCAGTCCCGTATGGGCCCTTCAATGTATGATTGTTTAACGAGTCCAAAGAAGGTAAACTCGGTGGTTTTTCATATTTAGAGAGTCTGAAAAGAACTTAAAGACGAATCCAATGTTGTCCTTTTTCGTAATGTTAGTCTTGCGAGGCTGAAAAATAGATAAATTATCACTCGAAAGATGCCCTTTCAAACCTTTTAACGAGTGGGAAAGGAAGCAAGATCACTCGGCAATCTTTTCATGTTTAGATAATCTGAAAAGAGATTAAAGGAGACTCTAGGGGGTTCCTTTCTTGTTTATCCATGAGAGTCCGAAAAATATCTTGAAAGCTTAATCCGTTACATTCTCATGTATTTTCGAGCACGAGAAAGAAAAAAGACTAAGCTCAGTATTGGTTTCATTTTTACACAAGCTTGAAACAAAATTAAATTATGCTTGTAAATTCCCAATGTAAATTCCAAAGGTTGGGATACCCAAGGATGGTTGGTACTCAGCCCCCAGCTTTAAAAGCTAGTGTCTTAACTCCAGAATGAAAATCAAAGGCCGGAGACGATGTGTAACAAAAAGGAAGGCCCTCATCTCACTATCTCCCAGCGCCGTGCAGTTACCTTTGCGATTGGCCCTTTCTAGGATACCCTAGTGTGTGATGTCTCTCCTTTTTATTGTGTCAATTTGCTACCTGTAATTCCCTAGCAACATGCTCTAAACACTATCTATTATGCTAAATCTCATTAATACCACTTGCAGCATGAGAGAACACCTATGTGCTTACTTCTTTTTCTCCTAAATCCACCCAGCCTATTACTGACCATGTGGTCATTAATCAATTTAGTTTGAACCAATGTGTCTCTTTTTTCTTATATCTCCCCATTAACCTAGACAAGCAGAATAACCGTATACCTCCTACCATGGATCCCCTTATCCAACAATTTTTAGATGTCTTCACACAACCCACATAAATTCCCTCATCTCACTCTATTGATATCTCACTTGATCTAATTCATGGTTCTTATTTTCTTGACACCTTATCCTATCACATCACTCCTCGAGAGGATACTTAGATGGAACACCCAATTGGTCAACTTTTTAACTTAGGCCATATTCAACCTTCATTGTCTCCATGTATGTCTCCTACCTTTGTTATCCCAAACAAGGATGATTCATAATGGAACCTAGTCACCAACTACCATTACCTTAATAAATCCAATGTTAAAACCCGCTACCTCCTACCTTGCATTGAGGAATTGCTAGACCACTTACAAGGGGATTATTCCTTTACACAAATGGATTTGATAGCTGGATACCATAAATTTCGCATGAATGCAACAAGTAATTTAGGTAAATGTGTGATCATTTATCTTGATGATATCTTGGTATTTAGTAATTCTTGGGAAAAACATCTTCAACATGTCTGCAACATCCTGGAGACACTACATGCACATAAACTTTAATTAAACAAATCCTATATGGGACACACATCAGTTCCACATTTGGGACTCATACTTGACATAGAATGGGATCAATCATATCCATATTGTGTATAGGTTTTGGAGCAATGGCTATCGCACTCTAATTCCCATTAACTCGACATTGTTTTGTGAAAGGTTGGGCACCACTTCACTCAACTTCCTCCCTCATTATACTCTGCACAGGTTCTCCATTTACCGAATAGGAGTCATTCCTTTGAGATCAAGAAGGATGCATTACAGGTTATCAGTGGGGTGGTACTTAAACATGGAAGTCGTTCGATGAAATTCCATTCAAAGACCCTTTCTCCTTTTGGCTCGACACATCGCCAATAGGAACATTAGTCAGCTTGGCGTTTTATCCATATGTTGACTTTGCACTATATTCAGGAAGAAACTGCCTTATGAGCAACCCAAGACCATGTGAAATAGAGGAATGATAATAATCACACACTATTGTTCTTTCAGTTAGGAGACCATGTATGGCTCTTTTTGCACAAGTACCAATTTAAACGCCAACATCATTTGTAGCGCAATTTTCCTCCTTTGGTGGAAGAGAAGGGATGCTTCCAGATCTAAATAGGGATAAATTGGACCACCAAGAAGTGTGCACAACTTCCTTGTCCACTCGGGATGAGGGGGAAATCCTTAATTAGGATTGTAGTTAGTTTTAGATATTTCTATTCTAGACAGCAGTTTTCTTTAACACTTTTTGCTGCAAACATTTAATGCGCTTTTAATAATTATTTTTGTAAGCATTTTGTTATTTTTTGCAACTTCTATTGTAATAAGATAATAATGAGAAGGAAAAAGTCACCTTGCTTATAGAAGAAACTCCTCTCTCACTCAAAAAAATGTGACAGTTATTTTCCTATTTTAATTCTTCTTCTCCATTTTCATGTATATTCTATTTTATCTGTTTTGTGCTATCTAATTTATGTTATTCTTTACGCATTTAGTTTTCTATGTGTTTTTCATATCTGAATTGAAAATCAACAATCAAGGTAGTCTTCGTAGTGCTAAGTGTTCTATTTGTCTTTGTAATTCTTGTGATCTCAATTTGTGATTTAATAATTAACATTTTCCATTGGAAAAGTAAATTGGTGGCTATCCTATATACGAGGATAGTCATTCAATGTGGCTTTCCTTCACCTGCGAAATTATATTTCATCTTTCCTTTTGTTTGGTTCTCCTTACGTTTAAGGACATTTTTTGGTTTGTTCCAATGGGAATTAGTGGAGTTATTAGTATGATCTTTGTTTTTTGTTTTTTGTTTTCTCGGAAAGTTTGTTTGTTTCTAAAACAATTTGGATAACTGGAGTTTCAATCGCAGGCACTTTAAATATAGGATTTTCAAAATTTTCACTACAACTTGATACTTTTGTCTTCTTGGATGTTATATAGGCACTTTGCATATGTGGTTTTTCTTTCTGTGGTTTAAAATAGAAACCTACATCAATCCATTCATGTAAATATCAATAAATTCAATTCCATTCTTGGACAATTCTGGGTTTTTTTGTAGTAGAACTGTTATCTCATTTGTTTTATCTCCCACACCTTATCCTGACATCTTAATTATTACCTCCCCTTACCTCAGTGTCTGAGTTTGGGAGATGCACAAACAAAAAACTAAAAAATGAAAAAATGGTTAGAAGACAATACAAATAGAGGGACATTAAGTGAATGTTTAACAACCACACCAGGAAGGCTAGTCAATGGGGTCTGCTTGTCCTAGTAGGCATCTTTTCATTTAGTTGAAAGTCATGACAACAGTTGGTGCACATGACATGTGTTATATATATATATATATATATGGCATTAGATGTGTATCCATGATATGAAAATTATTGTATATGAAAAAATGAGGTATAATGTGTACACATTAAAAAAAAATAATTGATATGTCGATAGACTTAGCCCTATTGAAAATGGTGAAAATTAATGATATTTTAATCATTTATGGGTTTTTAATGGACACGATCTCATCTTCTCTGAATATTATTCATAGTCAAAATTAATAAAAGGCTATGATTTCAAGCATTAACTTCCTTGCATGAAAAAAAACTGTGTTTGTCATTAAAAATGGTGATTAAGGTGATTAGCATAACAATGTTACTCCATTCAAATTTTTTTACTGGAGAGCCATTAGCTACCATCAACTCCACTTGCTTTATTGTGCATGGGTTATAACTGTCACTATCATTTTACATTTATGACTCAACATTTACTTTTTCCACTCTAGGGGTTTCTAAATGGTGCTAATGAAAGTTGCTTCTCAAAATCTCATGGTGTTAATCGAATGGAAGCGAAAAGGTGGATTTTGAAAATAATTAACTCATGATTAAAATAATCTAAAATTATATTAAACTTAAGATTATATTAAAATTAAGGTTTGTATCAAGTATGAACAAATTTAATAGATGTTAAATTAGAGGATCCAATAATGTGCTTGTGTGTATTTTATAATATAAATGTAAATATTTTAACAATAGTTAAAATTGTATTTTTACATAAATCTTACAAGTTGTAAGTTTTAAAAAGATAAGTAAAATTACAATTAATCTAAATTCACTTTGAATGATTAACAAAACTTTATAGTTTAAAAGGAATTGATATCTCTTATTACTTAATAGATTTGAGGTTAAAATATATTTATGTTCATACTAATACATGTATTAAACATATATTTATATAATGTCTTTTAGACATAATATTTTTTTTAATAATATGTTTTTTTTTATAAAAAAATTATAATTAATACATTTTTAAACATACTTTTAATTTTTAAAATATATTTTGAAAAGGGATAATATTTTAATTACCTTTTACATGGCGTGTAAAAAAATTATAATCTTTAAGGAAAATCTATATTGGCCTATGCATGGATGTGAGACAAGAAACTAATAATAAGGTGGAGTAAGCTCTTTTATAGGGCATACTCATAGCCAAGGAAACAAAGATCAATGAATTAAAGGTCATTGGGGACTCTCTAATGGTCATTAAGTCAATGCTTGGTATAATCTCTCCATGGGATAACAATCTTTTAGTCTGGATAACTCGGACTGAAAATGAGATAGGCTTCTTTTTTGACATTTTTGTCCACTATGTGAAAAGAAGTTTGAACACAATTGTGCATTAGCCATCGGGTCATTCTTAAAAATGGGGATACGATAATAACTTCTTCCCCTAAGGGGAATATATGGTTGGAACAATTATCGACAACATTCAACCCCCACAGGAATATGCAGTGAACACATCAATGATTCCATCAATATTGAAAAGGGAGATTGAAGGACACCATTTGGTATAAAATTCACCCCACATGATGAATATTATGACCTGAAGTTTGTTAGTTATTGTTGGATAATGGGAAATATGGTTAAGAGAATTGGGTGCACAATCAAGGTAGTCTAAGTAGTGGTAAGTGTTCCCTTTGTCTTTGGAATTCTTGTGATCTCAATTTGCAATTTATTAATTAGCATTTTCCATTGGGAAAGTAAATCGGTGGCTAGTTGTTGGATATTATGGGATGAATCGGTTTCTGCCTTAATTCTTCAAAAAAAAACCTAGGAACCATCAACCCCTCTGGTAAACCATAATGCAACACTACGCACAGAGTGCACAACACAGTCTCACCCGAGATGGACTATGGGTGATTGCATGACATAGTTGTCTACATTCATGGAAGGGATTATGCTCATGGGGATATTAGATCTTTACTCTTACTTCTACTCTTATTTTAACATGCATCATATTCTACCATTCATCTAAGTCTAACAGTTAGTTCATTCTGCATTAGCAGTACTATATGCTAGTAACTCCTATTTTAACCATTCATAATTCATTCATAATTTCATAAACAACAAAAACCATTCATACACATCGAAACACATGATTTTAGCGTGGTTCACCCCCCTGACCTACATCCACAAAGATCTTCTGCTTTATTCATTCTTCATCAAGATATTAGTGTGCGTGTTACATCATCGATTATTAATGGTGAGGCTGACCAGTGTCACACCAAGCTCCACATCTTGCAACCTGAACCTCAACAATACTTCATGATTCTCCAACACTGATACAAATTGAGCTCCACAACTCTTAGCCAAAAACTAGCACTGCAACTCAAGACTCAAAAGTTCTCCAAAAATAGGTTCTTCACACACGAGTTCTAATACACCCCTATCTACCTCATACATCATCTATTTATACAAAAAGGTGGGTAAAAACCCTCACATCATAACTCAAAACCCTATCTTTAAGTGGACTCAACTTGTCCATTTTCTCACTGCCTTTCGCGTGGTTGGTCTTCGCTCTAACAATTCCTTGCTTTGACTCTGCGTTGATCTTCCTTAATTCTTGGCATGCTTCTCTCTTGGTCCCTTCTGCCTCGTTTACTGTGCTGAACCCCAAAATTTCTTGTTCCAACACTAGACTAGAGACTAAGGATAGTCATTAAGTGTGGTTTTCCTTCACTTGTGCAATTATGTTTCACATTTCCTTTTTTTTATCTACTTATACTTAAGGTCATTTTTGGGTTCACTACAATGGGAATTTTCAGAGTTATTAGTCTGATCCTTCCTTTTTTTTTATTTTAGAAAGTTGGTTTATTTCTAAAGCAATTTAGCTAACTGGAGTTTCAATTGCAGGGATATGGTATGGAAATTTGATTGGGGATTATGTGTGGTAGATATCCTCCTTGACTCAAGAATATTGTGTTTTGGTTCCTACTCTATTTCACTTTACTTTTGGTTCTAATGCCTAGGTTTATTTTCCTTGGTTTGGTAATCATTGGAGCTCACAACACAAGTTCTGGGTTTTATTTAGTATTTGAGATTCATAGAGACTGCATGACATTCCATTCCTATAGAGGTTATGTTCTTGGATCAAACATTCTTGGTCTAGTTGATCTTGTAGAGAACACAAATATGGATAATAGGGATATCCATGAACTCAAGAGAATCCTAAGAAGGAACAAAGAGATTATTCATTCCAATAGAAGTATGTTTATCTACATGACAAAGAAGACAAAGTAATTTGAACATCATTGTATATCTCAACATGCCAACATTATGATTCTTTTGGTCCATGGGAAACATAGAATCCATGAGAAACATAGAATCCACATACTAGAAGTTGAATGCAACATGTTGTGCAATTTTTCTATGAACCTTCAAAGGAAATCCTTGTCACCAACATCCACTAATAAAGAATCATATATCTATGTTCAAGATAAAGGTAAAGAGGATGAAATGGTTCACCAATCAACATCCACTAATAAAGAATCATATATCTATGTTCAAGCTAAAGGTAAAGAGGATGAAATGGTTCACCAATGAAAAGAGTAAAGAGGATGAAATGGTTCACCAATGAAAAGAGCATATAGCAATAGAATTCACCACCTTCAAATGTCAATGTCAACCCAGAGGAAGCCAACATAAATCAATCTTTTCCTTATGGTATATATTCTCTTATATTTTTTAAGATGATAAAAATATTAAGAGTTTTTATTAATCATCTAACAACAAGAACAGTTGACATATCTAATGTAAAACATATATGTAATCTCTTGTGAAATCCTTCATGTACCAACGAATTGTTTATTTTGTCTTTTTGAAACACTTAACACATCCATGTACATGCTTATTTTATGTTTTTT
>SNQJ01S0150820.1:26810-37764 GCA_010110895.2 Picea sitchensis
TTTTCGGCACTGGCCATTCCATAATGGCCTTTACCTTTTCTAGGTCCACAGAGATTCCTTCACCAGAAATGATATGACCTAAATAGTGGATTTCTTTCTGGAAGAAGGAACACTTCGACAACTTCCCATACAATTTGTTCCCTCTAAGGTAGGACAACACCACTCATAAGTGTTCCTCATGTTCTCTTTCGTTCTTGGAATAGATGAGGATGTCATCTAGAAATACTTGTACAAAATGGTTTAAGTACTTCCAGAATACTTCGTTCATGAGGCTTATGAATACTGCTGACGCATTAGTCAATCCGAAAGGTACTATGACGAACTTGTAATGTCCAAACCAAGTTCGAAAGGCAGTTTTAGGAATATCACCTTCCTTAATCCTTAACTGGTGATACCTTGATCGCAAATCATTTTTTGAGAATACCGCTGCTCCTTTCATCTGATCAAAGAGGTCATCTATTCTCGGCATTGGGTACCTATTTTTCACTGTAGCATGGTTCAAGTCCCTGTAATCTATACACAGTCGTAAGGAACCATCCTTCTTCTTCACAAAAATTACTAGTGCACCCCAAGGTGAGACACTGGGCCTTATTAACCCTAAGTCCAGTAACTCTTTCAACTTCATTTGCAACTCACAAAGTTTTGGTGCTATCATCCGATACGAAGTCTTGGAAATTGGTTCTGCACCAGGTTTTAGCTCAATAGTAAAATCAAGCTCCCTCTCAGGAGGTAACCCTGGTAACTCATTCGGAAAAACATCCTTAAATTTTGACAATACCGGGTATTGATCCAAGGAGGGTCCCTTCCTTTCATTCACTTCTTCCACTACATACAGTCGACACCCTTGCCTCATGCACCGCTTAACCTTCATAGTTGATATAAAGCGTAGAGACACCCGTCTTCGTACACCGTGGATCTCTACTGGTCTTCCTTCATCGCCGACACAAAGCACTCTTTTTGGAAAACAATCTACCAAAGCTCAATGAGATTCTAACCAATCCATTCCAATGATTAGGTCATACGTCCCGAGAGCAGTGACGTATACCTTCAACCTGGTAGTACACACTCCCAGGTCTACTATACAATTATCAACGCTAGGTCCTACCGCTTGTTTTTCCCCCGAAGCCATCTCGACTTGTTTAAAGTCATCGTGCTCATAGGCTACCAACCCACTCTTTTCTAATGCAGATGGTGAAATGCAACTATCTGTAGCACCAGAATCAAATAAAATCTTAACATTGATATGATTTAGCATACCTGATGACTCCACCACCATGGATTGATGTTCTACCTGGCGATTATTAACCGCTACATAAGTCTGGTGGTTGCCACTTGCTCTTCCCATCGGGGACTTTCCTTCTCTATGCAAAAATCCTGATTGTAACTCTGGGCAGTCACGTTGGTAATGGGGTCCTCCACATCCCCAACAGGTAACATGAGATTGAACCTGCGCACTATTCTGTGACTATCTCTGAAATGAGTTCCTTTCCCTGGAACCCCTGCCCCTACTAGTTGCTCCCTAAGATGGCTGTGGACCCACCTGCATCGTTGGTGATGAACGGGACGCTGCACTTGCTTCCATTGAAATCCATGCAACTACTATCCTTGGTGCGACTCTATTACCATATGGAGGTGGCTTTGATCCCCCTCCCCTAGGACATGTCCTAGAGGCCTTCCCCACGAATCCAGGACGATGAGGAAAGGTCAGTCTCGTACCTCCATTTAAGTTCATGTGTTCCTCCGCATAACGCGCATTTTCCACTACTTCTGCTACTGAAAACGGTTTCCATATCCACACCACAACCCTTATCTTAGGGTTTAACCCATAGACAAAACATTATGCTTGTCGTTGGTCATTATCCATGTATGAAACATATTTGACCAATTCCATAAACCTGATCTTGTATTCTTCTACGGTCATGTTTCCCTATACTAGAGCATGAAATGCTCCCACCTGTTGTTCCTCATAGTAATCTGGTAGGTATTTCCTTCAGAATCTCTCCTCAAAAAGTTCCCAAGAGACAGTGTCTGGGGTAAGGTGCAACTGCCTCTCTAGGTTTCCCCACTAGTTCAAGGCACTGTCTCTCAACTGAAAAATCACTATCTTTGCCTTTGAAGTGGATGCATAGTCTCTTAAGGAAAAACACCTTGTCATGCCTTCCAACCATGCTTCTGCACGTTCACTGGCACGACCCCCGAGGAACTTCGAAAGTTTGATATTTTGCTGTTATCTAGTGATGTCTTCGGGTGGAGGTCCTCCCTCTGAATCCCTTGATGCTTTTGGATTACCCATTCCAGATGGTGGGGGCTCCACTTCGATCCCTGTTGGTTGACGCCCCTTTAAAGTCTCATTTATGGCCTCTAAAGAGTGCAGTATCAGAGATAGTTTAGGCAATGGTGGTGGCGGCGCTGGCGGTCCCTACAACGATGCCCCTTTGCCTCGATTTCCTAGAGTCCTAACCATCCTATATAATTTAATCTGCATCAACCAAAGTTGTTAGGGTGAGTTCAAGGACATTTCACATTTGCGCAACTTAAACTAGAAAACAGGGTTAGGCATAAGTTTTTTTTACTTGTCTGTAAACAGATGTTACTCTCTTTAGGGGAGGTGGCTAGGTTAGGGTTAAAGCGTCTAAGCTCGATGTCTTCACCCAAGAAAACTATTGACCCTCTCGCCTAGTAGTTACGCTAGCACTGTACCACACTCACCTATTCCTCAAACTTACCTTCCTAGTGTGTATGCAACCTCCTTCCCGCTTGTCCTAGTCTAAGTCCTTAACCTTTAGTTTAAAATTAATTAATCACTTTAATTAGTTTAATTATGAATCATAAAATTAAATATAATTTAAACATTAATTACTAATGACTAATTATTTTTAATTAATCCTATTAATTATACTAATAAAATATACTCACTTACCTTGATTAATCGTAATCTTATAACATAAAATATTTAATTTAATAGTTAAAACATATAATATTTAATGAATTGATTTCTTATAACATAAAAATTTTAATTTTAATATTTAAAATCTATAATATTCTTAAATAATTAAAGTTTAAGCAATTTTTACGCAATTTTAAACTAAATCTAAGCAATTTAAAATTTTGAAATTTAATTACATAAGAATTTTTTTTTTGATAATAAACAAATAAAAAAAAATAAACAAAATAAATAATATATATAACATAATTTACAATAAACAATGATTTTTTTTTTTAAATAACTAAAATAAAATAAAAATAAATAATATATAAATTAAAATAAATAATTAAAAACATTTTTTTTTTAANGATTAATCGTAATCTTATAACATAAAATATTTAATTTAATAGTTAAAACATATAATATTTAATGAATTGATTTCTTATAACATAAAAATTTTAATTTTAATATTTAAAATCTATAATATTCTTAAATAATTAAAGTTTAAGCATTTTTTACGGAATTTTAAACTAAATCTAAGCAATTTAAAATTTTGAAATTTAATTACATAAGAATTTTTTTTTTAATAATAAACAAATAAAAAAAAATAAACAAAATAAATAATATATATAAAGAAATAACTAAAGCGGACAAACCCATGCCCTGCACTCATTTCCCCACTTTCCTTAACTAACCTACACCTCCACAACCTCTCGAGACAGCTAGCCATCAGTAGAACTTCGAAAGCTTTGGTTCTCGCGGCTCCTCTTGTGCTTTGGCCCAGCCGCAGTATGTAAGATACGCCACTTGAATCACAGGAGGTTGATGAGCTCCTTCCTATGGGATTTCTCGTGGATTCTCCTTGGTGGATTTGTGTGCGCTCGGTCTGGAGTGCTGACTTATATGTGCCTTGTTGTTGTGTGTCAGCTTGCTGGTTTGGCACTGACACTTGGGCGCATGCTGGTATATTGTTTCTTGATGCCCTGAGAACTTTGAGTTGCCCCTCGTGGGCTCTTCCCTTAGTTGTGGCATAGCGCTTGGTGTGTGCTACCTTGTGCACTAGACTTTGTGGTGTTGCCGGGTGTTTTTGTTCTGACTGACCTGTGTTTTGGTTGCAGGTTGCATGGATTCTTGAGAGGGAGCTAAGCCGTCACGCCCCTAGTATTTGCTTGGCTCTGGTGCTCGAATTCCCTCGTGGGCTCGTCCCTTGTGGTTTGGTCTGATTCTCTGTGCTCAGGCGCTTGGATGCCCTCGTGGGCTCATCCCTTGTGGTTTGGTCTGATGCATGGTGCTCAGGCACTCGAATGCCCCAGTGGGTTCGTCCCTTGTGGTTTGGTCTGATGCACGGTGCTTAGGTGCTCGGTATCGACTGGCCTGCGTTGTTTAACCTGTGGAAGGTGATGATAAACAACAAGCCGGTGGCTCCGAGCTGAGCTTGGAGGCTAGGATTTGGCTTGACTTGTGTTGTTGTTAACCCGTGTCGGTGTAAGTTCTTGTGCATTGGGTCTTTGGTGCCTTGGTAAATGAATTAGGATTAGATGATTGGCTCTTGGTCACGGGATTGTATATTGTGTTGACTTGGGCACTGTCTTGTGTGGCCGTGTGATAGCCAGCGTGCTAAGAAATAAGCTCGGGAGCTCGGAACTAGGCCTGGGTGCTATTTTTCTACTGTCTAGCTTGCTTGGGACCTCCAAGAAGCTGTATTTTATCAACCCTATGCCTGTATTTTGTTTGGATTTTTAACTATGTTCTATATTCTTTGTTACTTTGTAAGATCTCAGGCATCATTGTGAAATATTTCCTGGGATTAGAACCCAAACTTGCCATTTGTTATTGTGGGTGTTTTCCTTTTCTTTCTCTCCCGTTGAGTGTAAACATAGAAAATAAAATAGCTAGATCGCTCTCGTTTTCATTTGGGTTTGCAATTTTCCCCACGCCGAGAATGCATTTTCATGACCCTGGTATAAAGTCACAACACCAGATCGAATCCAGAGTGGAGGTTTTCGTCCCGGGATTCGAACCTCGAACTTGGTTTCTTTGGGTGTAACAACCCTTCTATCATCGTATCTCAATATCTTTCTATGCTTTCTTATGATTGTTATAGTTTACTTCATTACTATGTATATGTATTATATATCTATACATTATACATCGCTATCTCAATATCTTTCTAAGGGGGCATTGGTAATAGGGACTCTGCCAAGAATTGAACTAGTCCAAGAGGTCATGAGCCCCATCCCTTTGCCAACCTCATTTAATTTTTTTTCTTCTTTATTATCATTATACTTTATTTTGCTTCTTTGCTATTTTAAACACTATTTTTTTGCTATTTTGTTTTAATGTTTATTCTATATAGCTTTTCATATTATATACATTATTCAGATCACTACCTTTACTATATTTATAACTTTGCAAACTTTGTATACTTCTATTTTTTAAGACTAACATTCACTTGTTTAATTCTCTATGACTCGTGCAGGTGAGCATACAGTTCTGGGTAGCCTAAGCAGGAGGGGTGAGACAATTTGCGATTCCCCCTCCTTTTATATATATATATATATATATATATATATATATATATATATGCTCACCTTATATATATATAGACTCTCCCTATTCCTAGGTTCCTATGGGTAGTTCTTCATAGGTTTTGAGGTCTGTAAAATAAAGGGTTTCTAGCTGGGTTCCTATGGATAGTTCTTCGTAGGTTTTAAGGTCTGTAAAATAAAGGGTTTCTAGGTTGTAGGTTAGAGGTTTGGGAGCATATTGTACAGTTATGTGGGTGGTCAAGCCCAGGTTTCAGTTTTGAAACTGGGCTTTGATAACATGTGTAAGGTCCTGTCCAACAGAACCTAAAATTTAATAAATTAATTAATACATAACATTGATATTTATAAGTTCATTTTTAGTTCTATATTCAACAAGCTAACAAACTAATAGTTCATGGTTTGACAAATTATAATTCAACAACATGATATACAAATCATATATAAAAAATAGCATACACAGCTTAGTAAAATAGTGAACCGTCATAACGATAATGACATAATTACCTCTCAGTGATGCCATTTCCCCAACTTTGTTTTTCCTCGCTTCTCTTCCCAAACTCTGATCAAGCTGCTCTGCCTGAACCCTGCCCAAAACCGAATCTTTCCTCCCTGCCAGCTAGGAACAGAGCCTATCCGACTCCCTAGATCTATGATTCCGTAAGGATTCCTGGCCCCTAAGCCCAAAACTCCCAGCAACCAATGCTCCCCTGTAACAGTCCAACAACTTCCTCAAGCCTAAAACCAAAAAATACAGTTTTCCAATCCCTCCCCTAGAAAAATGCCCCAATACAATCTCCTCCTCTCTCAAAAATTCTCCCTGCCCCTAAAATCAAAAGTCCCCCTCTCGAATGAATTTTCCCCCTCATATCCCCCCGTCCATTCACTGCCTCTCCATTCAATGCCAACCACTTTATCCCTCCATTCAATGCCAACCATCCCTCAATACATTAAGTTTTCTTTTAAATAAATTAAAATTTATTAAACTTTAATTCATTACCCAAACATTGAATGAGTTAATTAATTAGTTAATTAATATACATTAAACAATAATTAATTAATTAATATTATTAATAAATAATCATTATTTAACTAATATACATTAGGATAGTTAATTAAACTTAATAACCCTTTAACAATTATTTAACTAGGGTTGTTACATATTGGGAGAATCCTATGGACACAAATCAGGCTTTGTAAATCTCTATGAATGGTCCTAGGGAGGCTTATCTTCCTTATTGGATCATGAGAGCTGACTCCCTTACTTGGTGGGGTTGCCTGCCTCACCACTAGTGGAGCCATATGCTCCTCATGATATGACTCATCAATGCTATATCCTGTAAAGTGTCACAGGACCATACTGGTTTCTTCCTAGTTATTGCAATGAATCTGGGATAAATATAGCTAGAGATTTTATACGATAAGGCGCATTAAGACAACAAAAAATCAGTCCAAACACTTCACAACAAAAAACTTTCATTGCAATTGGTGCTGCAACTGGCATTACAACTAGTGTTGGTATTGCAACTAGTGCTACAATTGGCACAACAAATGGCTTTGGTAATGCAATTGGTGCTGCAAATGGCACTACAATTGGCATGAAGGAACGAGCACTTCAACTGCAACTGGTACTTAGGGTTTTATGAGCAAACCTTAATTTTTCAAACTTCAAATTTTGGAATTCTGATCCATGGACTATATGCACCCTCCTAGGGAGATCTCCTATATAGTCTTAATTTTCCAAACGTCCTCCAACAAGGTGGATGACATCACCTTTTACGGTTTATGCAGAAACCCTAATTTCTTAAATTTGTCCAAAACTGAAAATTATTCAAGGAAAAAGGTGTGCTAGGGTTAGGAGATTCTTACTATGCCCTTATCTTCTTCAACGATTTCTTTTGTGCTATGAATATTCCTTCTTTGAGGCATGCTTTGATACCATGTTGATTTTTACGTCTTATGCAATTAATTAGATTAGTGTTCTTTTACGTTTAAACCATTATAAAAATACCTACATATAAATGATCACTGAAAGAATAACATTCACAACATACACAAGATTTACCCTCGAAAAACCCTCTAGGGGAAAACCCCAGCAAACTTCATCAATATAGATTCACCAACCAAGAACAATGCCTCTCTCCATAGAGAGAACTAACAAAGTAGAATATCCTCCTCTAACCATTAACTAGGGAAGAGTAGCACACCACTTAACCAAGAGATACCCAAGAGATAAACTAAGAAATTCCACAACGTCGCCTCCTAACTGCGGTAGCATCCCCCTCTTAGACTTGTGAACTTCCTCATATTAGCTGCAGAGTTGTGTGAGTGAGATTGCAAATGAGACGTTGGCCTCTCTTATAAATAGTGGCTTAGCCAACCTAAAATTAGGTCTGTGCCGATCTGCTACTTTACCCTTTTATTTTTTGTTTTACATGTCAAGGCACAATAGGGATGAATTTTACAAAGGCACAATAGGGCCTAATTAACAAATATAATATAATAATATTCTTTAGGGTTTGTCTTGGTCAAATGTAGTAAGGATATCTTCCGAAGCTACTCAATCTTCAACAAGCCCCACTAGGCAATATTTTTCGACATTTTTCAAAGTTCGATGAATCATAACTAGTTATAGAGATATGATGGAAATCATAGTGAAATTAAACCAAGTAAAGAAGATGGAAAAGTTGAGCACAAACCTAAGGAGTTTCTTATAGCTTTAATTTCGTAGGTGTGGATTACAAAGAGGAAGAAGAAGGATGCAAAGAAGAAAACAAGGAAGGATGACTCGTTGAGAAAGAAGAAGAAAACAAGGAGAGGACAAAGATATTCAAGAGTTGTTTTATCAATGACTTTGTGAGAAAAAAGCTTGTATTTTTCCAACAAGTGGAGTCATTTGTCTTTACTTTATTAATGACATTGTGAGCAAGATACTCGCATTTTTTCAACCAAGAAATTCTAATGAAAGGGCATCCATAACAATGTAGCGATCTAGCATAATTTCTTACAATTGCTTAGTTTTGGTTTTATTTTGTGATTAAAAACCAAAAGAAAACAAAAAAAACTTAATGTAGTGAATTTTTGTGAACTAGTGAATCTAAGGAATTATATTTGGAATTTGAACAATTAGGGTGGTTGTAGGGCCAAAATCCAAGAAGCATAATTTGCAAATGAACAAAGGGCTTTTGGCTTTCCATTGATTTGGTTTGTGTATAGTGGATGACTATGATTTTACAAACTTGTGAATATGTTATGTGAATGTAAAGAGGATAGAGTGTGTGACCATCAATTAGATAAAGAAGCTACACAACTATGTAGCTATTTGTGCTAGTTAATGGTTTGTTATTATGATATATTTATCATTGTTTTCAATTGAATTGCAAAATTTGATAGTTGTCTATTTAACACTGAAATTGAATTTGTTTACAACAATTGTACAAAAATTCCATTCTATAATGTGATGTTCTCATAGTGACATTCTCTTGCGAAGAAATGGGATGGGAGAAAGGGTAGTTCATTAGCAAAGTGTAACATAAAAAGGTGTCTATTTGGTTGGTTCAAGCATTCTAAGGTAATCACCCACATTGGTACCGAAACCTATTCTCCAAGATTATTACGCTGTGCATATCTAGCATGTTCCACTTTCAATGAGCGCTCATCACTAACCACTACGAAGATCACCAAAACCAACTTATCTAAGAGGGAAACCAATATCTTTAAATTCAATACTCCATGCTGTAAAATATTGGCCCATGGAAATCATGGTTAAATGATTTGAATTCAATACTCTATGCTGTAAAATATTGGCCCATGAAAATCATGGTTAAATAAGTTGAATTGTGAATTTTTTTTTAAGAAAAATTGTGTCAAAATTTAGATGCATGAATCATGAAGAAATAAATGTTATAAATATATTATTCTACCAAGGTTAAATAATTGTTATAAATATATTATTTTACCAATGAAAACATATAATATGGTCTTGTTATCCAGAAATGATGTCAAAATATAATATGGTTTTGATAATCTAAAACGATCGCACTTACAAGCAGAAAGTTTAAGATTTGTGCAATCTAGGGTTCGATATCACTTACAAGCAGAAAGTTTAAGATTTGTGCAATCTAGGGTTTTGAAATGCAGTAGGTTAAGGATTTGTGTAATTTAGGGTTTTGAAATGTAGTAGGTTAAGGATTCTATGAAATGAAGATTTTTTTGGGGGATATTTACTCAAAATTTGGTGAGAAATTGTTGGATTAGTAGATTTAAGTGTTTATTTCTGTAGAATCTTAGTGTTCTAGGAATTTTTCAGCAAGATGAATCCATTTCTGCATTCAAAAATGAATTCTGAACAACAACAAAAAAATGATATATGTAAATTTATATGAGTCGACCAAAAAAACCATTTTATAGAACAGCTAACCAACGCCTTTTAAAATTATGTGTATGTTTAATGGCCGGCCGAAAAAACAACCATGTATGGAATTTATAAGCAGCTTCAAATTTGGAGTTTGTTTTTGGACTATGAGTAGACAAGGCCGCGTTGGTCATGGTTGAATGTCATCTTTTGCCTTGGAAATGTTCATTGGATTAAAAAAAAAAAAAGAACAATGGAAAATAATGCAACTGATCTCTGTTTGATGATGTGGATTGAAAGTTCACTGAAATTTTTATATGGCCTTCAAGATGTTCATGGGAGACAAAAGTGAAGAGAATAAAGGAAAATAATGCAACTGATGTCGGTTTGATGATGCGGATTGAAAGGCCGCGTATTGTCAGTTTGTCGACGTATTTTGACCTAGTTTGAGGCCAGTCTACATTGTAAAAGTGCGGAGGACAGTATATTCTCTTTTACATCTACAGCATTGGGGGGGAGAGTGTACGGGTCTACCACAAACGAACCAGAATTCGTCCATACGATCCGAACGAGGGAGGGAAGGGAAGGTATGCAGGAGTGACGATGTCCTTTAGTTTTCAGCCTCGCTTTTTGGCATGTAACTCTCTTTCGTCGCCTGGGAAACGACATTGTTTCATACCTGTAATTGAATTTATCGATATTGACATGGACGGATTGGTGCAGGTTTCTCTTTTCAACGAAGGACGCTATTTCCATTTAACTATGGAAAGGAGAAATGGATATACACAAGCGGCCTATATCTCATCCAAGAAGACAAAAGTTTCAAGTTCCGTGATGCTTTTTTAATTGCATGATGACATGACTGAGGATCTACCTATATGAAAAATAACCAAGGATTTACTGATACGAAACATCACCATGTCATTTTACAGCTGGACTGACCAGTATGTCCTTTTGTCCCTTTAGTCATTATCCCATATACCACTTTTCAAAGTCATCAAAATATTTAGAAATTCCTCCTAATATTTAAAACTAGAAATTATTTAAATTATTTAAAATATTTAAATAAATTTTATGTCAGAGATAATTGACTCTATATTAAAGAATCCACTTCCATCATTTACCCTA
>SNQJ01S0150821.1:0-13493 GCA_010110895.2 Picea sitchensis
TAAAAAATAATTATTCTTTAACTATAAGATTTTAAGTTAATTAACTCTATTCTTTGTATGTACTCGTTGCAGACTATGACTATGACTTCTGTTTTGAGTGACATCTATTGTTTGTATGCCTGCATTGCATTGCACGCCGTGACATAGTCTATTATAGAGACTTGTAAGGGGTTAGAGAGAGGATGACCTTGCTGCCGACAGAGATATAATGAAGCGGGCCCCTTGTGCAAAGCCACCGTTTACATTGCAGGAACTGAAGAAAGCCATTCCACCTCACCGCTTGAACAGATCATTGCTCAGAGCATTTTCATATCTCGCATACGATCTTGTTATTGTTGTGTTTATATTCTACAATTAACTTCTTCGCATGATGCCTGATCATCTACATCCAAGCCATAGTTTAAAAATTATGTCAAAGATCTTCCTTCCTCAGTAGTGTACCTTGACAACATCATCACTGCCAGAGCTTTCAAACTCGAACCCACACTTTATTTGTGTGTACTGTGTAATGGAGCAGATTTACTAAATTGTTCAAAGTGTAACTGACTTGTATTTTTTCATTATTATTTTACAAATGTGAAAACATCTCCCCCATAATAAATTGTAGAAAAACCTTTTTAGTAACCCCTTCATGTAGTATTTTGTTTAACATTTCCAATAACACATTAAAAATAAATTGTTCAAAGTGTAACTGACTTGTATCTTTTCATTATTATTTTACAAACGTGAAAACATCTCCCCCATAATAAATTGTAGAAAAACCTTTTTAGTAACCCCTTCATGTAGTATTTTGTTTAACATTTCCAATAACACATTAAAAATTATTTTAATTGAACCCAATCATACCTGAACAAATGTGCAATGAATTTAAGGAACACACCCGAATTATAAAACTCATGCACATTCTAAAGGGTGTGCATGTTTTAAAGAACATTTATGTTCCTAGAATGCACATGCATTATTATTAGTACAAGTTCATATTATTCTTGCCCCTTTTCCCAATGCCCATTGTATTGTAGAATATATCCCTTATGCCTAGTGCCTATGATAGCTTTTGTCATGGCCATTAAGTCCATCAAGCTTTATTTAGGGCTTAAGGCTTTTGTTTTCCTCCTTGTGCCATGGTAGGGGTCATGAGACCCATTCTTATTGTGCAAATGATACTAACGGTGTCCATATTCATAGTCATATGCATTGTTTATGGTCAACAAGCATAAAAAATCTTTGATTAGGGAATGATGTCCTTTTTTTTCTCCTTCAACCATATTATAGGCCCTACTCACATATGTATTGTGGAAAAACTCGTAATGACACTCATATCCCACCCAAAGGCCAAAGATCCCTTTGAAATGATCGATGTGGTTGTTTGAATCCTATTTCATAGCCCTTAAGCTCAAGATTTTTTTTTTTGGGTGTAAGTTCATTTGTTTCCTCCCCTAGCCATGGTATAGGCGATAAAACCAATTTTTATTATGCAAAATATACTAATGGCACCAAAGATCCCCCACAAAGGCCAAAGATCCCCTATAGAGGTCTTATGTGGTTGTTTGAGGAGTGCTACATGAAGCTTGATCATGAGAAGATTCAAATAGGGCCTTATCACCTTATGTTCCTTCCCTAACCATGTTCAATGCCCCGAGTGCATTACATGATTCACCAAAACCCCCTAATGGAAATTAGGCACAACTCAGAGGCCTCGAGACCCAAATGTCATGCTCAAAACATGTGATTGGTAGCCATATCCCACTCAGAGGATAGAGATCCCTCAGAAAGGATCTGTGTGGTGGTTTGCAGCCTTGTCCATGGCCATTGACCTCGAGAATATTTGTTTAGGGCCTAAGGCCCTTTTTTTTCTCCCTCATCTATGATAGGGGTCTTGAGTGTAACATCCCTCTCTACTGAGCACACTTTTATTGACTTATTCTTTGAGGACACTGCGGGTGCAAGTGATCGATTATAATTTTGTCGCGATTTTGTTCGATTATGGATTATACATGATGATGATGATTTGTTGTGACTTATTGTTATTCGATGTATATGTATTGACAAATGATATTGACAGGTTTCCTAAATTAATGCGGGACACATGATAAGTTATGGATGTTGATGGCATCAATGGACTTCTTTGGACTCTAGGTGATTAGGAGTGGGTTGTATTTTGATTGAGTATTTACTTTTACGCACTTGTGACATATAATTGATTACAGTATGATTTATATACATATGGTGTGTGAAGTTTTGTCAGTGGATGCGGGCTTGGCGATGCTTGCTAATCGACTCACATAAGGAATAGAGGGCACATGCACATAAACAAGACATTGAGAGAGGTGTGGTAGTGTCCATGTCACAAACCTCTTGGCACTCCAATGGTATGAATTGTAGGTTAGCGATTACCTAGTTCGAGAGGTCCACGATGTCTAGGAGTGATTACGAGGCAGGTTGCTCACGAGAAGATTTCCCAAGGAGGCATAATGGGCATTCCTTATTCCTTAGAAATATAGTCTCCACAAGGTCAACGAGTGGAGTGTTGACTCAAGGGCGAACAAAACTTTAAAGCAGGAGTCAAAGGCAAGTGGCACCCTTGAAGTACCGAGGTGCGTGTAGAAGGGCATGTAGCGTAATTAAAACTTGAGTCAATAAATGTAGGTGGCCTAGAAAACAATTAAATGATTATACCTTGTTGGATTAAAATAATTATTTAAAATAGTGAATTTATTAATTATAAATCTAATTAAAGTCTAAGCCTATTTTAAGACTAAGCCTAAGTCTAAGTTTAATTAAGGGACTAATTAAAAATATTAAATAAATTAAAGAAATTGAGTTAAATCAAGTTCTAGGAAAAAGTAAGGAAAATCTAAAGATTGATTAAATTGCACATGTGTGCATGAAAATAATAAAGAGATTTTTAAAATAGAAAGAAATAAAATATGGGAGAATAGGTGTACACATAGAAAAACATCTTGAGTCAAGAGATATCACTCTCTAACTAGAAGAGACTCATGATAAAACTCCAACTAAGTTCTGGTTAGGAGACACTCATTAAATGAGAATTTGGACAACTAAGAGCGAAAATAGTAAGACATTGGGGAATGTGAGGGGAAATTGACTTTTAAATAAAATAAAATTGGTGATTATTTGTGCAACTTGGGGAGGGTGTGATAAGTGTGTGGGTGAATATTACTAATTAAATTAATTAAAAGATAATTAATTAATGCCATGTGAGGACATGTGTTGGTTTGTTCTCTCACTTCTTGGGCTGACCCAGTTGGGATCTCAACAAGTTTCCAACAAAACCCTCTCTAAAATTATTGGCCCTCCACGGGCCTTGAGAGAACAATCTTTGCACACAAAGTGCATAATCACGGTGTCACCGAGAGATAAATTCGTGTGAATGCAATACCGGTGTTTGGGTCCAATGGAGAAATGAGTGGGGATATGTGGTGGTGTTCCTCCTTCTCCATGCACTAACCTAGTTCTTGATTTAAGTATCTCTAGGATTCATTCATCTTTAAGCCTTATGCATGCATGATTAAATACATCTATTTAATCATTCATTCATAAGATATTCATTAACATAAAGTAAATACTCAATGAAAATCACACAGAACAAATCTTTTACCTTGGAACACCCCCTCACAGACTGCGTCCACAAAGATTTGGCTTCTCTTCTCTTTTATTTAATCTACTGCAAAATCTTGCGTTGCGTGCATTACATCTCAGTAATATAGTCAAGATCAATGAAATAATCCTTTATGAGGTGGACTATATAACACCAAGCTCCTTAACGTGTGTTCTAACCCTCAAAATATACCTTATTCTACTTTATTACAATAACCATACAAAAATCACAACAATTAATAATTTCTAAACCTCAACAATGAACGAACCCAACCCTGATGAACCCACAACATAGACCTCCTAGGTTCTTATTTATACTATTTTACAAACTTATAGCTATTACAATTCCCTTATCAAAACCCTAACCCTATTATGGTTAGGCTTACCTACAACTTCGCCCGTTGTTTTCCTCTTGCATGTTGCTTTCCTTCTTTTTTTGCATGCTGAAAACACGCTTGTTGTTTCTTCCCAAATATGACTGTGCCAAAAATAGAATTCCTTCTCCAAATAGGCACAGAACATGCCCCTAACATTGACATGTGGCTCGTCTTGATCCACTTTCGGTGATGTGCATTCCACGAACAACCTCTTCCAAGTTGTGAAATTTTTCTTCTAATTCTTCCCCTTTTGCTCTAACTTGCATAGCTTTCCCTGTAAGCTCTTCTACCCTCTGTGTTGTGATATGTTCCTTGAGAGACTCTGCACTCTCGGTATGATCTTGAGCCATTCTTGTCTTTTCATTCTCTAGTTCTGCAATTATTTGCACTGCTTTCTCCTAGAGAGGTTCCAGTGAGCTTTCTAACTTGCTTATTATTACGCATAGTCTTCAATTTTGTCTGTAGGGTCTTCATCTCTTGTGCACCCTTGAATCGCTCTGTAATTCTCATGGACTTTTGTCATTGCTTCAACTCATGTATTGTAGTGGTTTCCTCCTCTTGTTGGTCTAGTTTTTTGGACCCTATCATCTTCCTCCAATGTCTTCCATAACTGTGTGGTCCTGTCAAAAGGTTCTGTGATGTTTTTGGCTTCTCTTTCCATTATTTCTATTTGCAGGGATTCCTGTTGTTCCCTTTCAGTTGTGACTTTAAGATGAGTGGATGGTGTTAACTTTTCTTTGAGTTCCTCAATCTCCTTCTTATAGTCTTCAAGCATATGCGCGATGATTTGAATATGTTCTTCAAAACTGCTCATGGCTACCCGCGCGCTGTATGGAATTTTTGTGAAGACTTCCTACAACTTCTTCTCCAACTTATCTGTGTGTTGCTTCTTCTCTTTGTCTCCAACTTTATCTTATCTACCACCAGTTCTAGTGCGTCCTTTCCATTTCTGGTTGCTTTCAATTCTATCACGTCTGTTCTACTGTGTGATTGCACTTTTTTCACTTCCTACTTGACACTAGCTTGCGACTTATAGTGCCTTTGTTGGTATTTTAGTCAATAAAAAATTGTCCCTGCACCAAGTATTTGAGTGTTAATACGAATTTCTGATCATGTCAACCTGCAACATGCTTTTGTTATTTGGAGCTCAGACTTGCATTAGCTATAGATAGGATGGTGTCTTCTTTATTACGTAGAAGAACATCAAAGTTGAATTTGTGGGCACAAAGAACAAGTGGCATAAATCTTTAAAAACCGCTGAGGGGAAGCCTTTAAGTATCTCAGAGACTCGGGTAATTTCTACTCCAAAATGAATCTTATCTTATATGTCTTAGATTTACATGAGGAAGCACCATAAAGAGGACAATGCATGTTGGGAAATCAGTTTCAGGAAAAGTTCAGTAAGGGGGAGTATCCTGAGATAGTTTAGTTGGGAGTATCACAGGATGGAAGGTATACCTTTTCCATTGATGACAAAGGGAGGGATATTCATCGGATCACGGGATAGAAATGCTTGGGGAAAGAGCACATAGGCATGGTTCAGGGGAAATTTGGGTGATATGAATTCAGTATTGCATCGGAAGTGTTTCCATCAATGCAAGGGAATTTTTTATTATTTGGGTTGGTTTCATTGATATCAATCCTTGAAGAAATCACAGTAATTCTAAGTAGCACAAAGGTTTGGGAGTAATGGACCCAAGTTTATTTGATGTATAATGGGATGAGATTTTAATATATTTGATGGTAAGAATATTCTAGATTGATAGTACATGTCATGCCATTTCCGGTGGTATGTGGAATGTCACACTTAACTCTTCATGGTTAGAGTTATAGCCATGTGAAGTTGAAGAACCCTCATGAGTCATCTAGAAGACCCAAAAGGTCAAAGTAGTCAAATTGGTTTGCAAGAAGAAATTATTTAAATAATGAAGGTGAAGTGATAGGTGTACTATAAGTCAAAGTGAATCTGAAAGAAATTATTTAAATAATAAAGTTAATGGAGAAATTACTAAATTGGACAAGTGGTTGGAAGTGGGTTGGCTCTAAAATTGGGAAAATTGGGTTAAGATGGTTCAGAGGTAACCCCTTGAGGCTACATGAGAGTATAAATAAGGAAAGGGTCTCTCATTTAATTACACTTGAGGAATATTGAATATCTACCGGTGAATGAGGTAACCAAAGGGATATCTTAGGAAAATTTAAGAGGGAAGGTGAAGTAAAGAATCACAGAGAAATTGAAGGGAGGATAAATTCTTTTGTGATGTTTTTCTAAGGTATGTTATTTATAGGTCATCTCACCATTTCACAATAACTTTTTTCTTGAATGATTTAGACCGAAAAATAGTTCATTGAAACATATCCAAGTATCATTTCTAAAAAAATCAGCTTGTGGGTGGGTGTATTTTGGGTTACACTCCATGGAAATAGGGTTTGTGGCTAGTCTTGAAACTAGTCTAAAATAGGTGTTTCAGTAACAAACATCAAACTTCTTCATAACGATTCAAATTTAGTGAATAGATGTATTGGTTGGGGTACAATTTGTGATACGTGTTACCATTTTTAGATCCATAAAACAAATATTCCATGGAGACACGACTCTACAAATTAAGCTCTCTAGAATGATCAAATTCAATAAGATTATGTCATTTTGCTTATAGCTCCTTTTCAGGAGGGTTCAAATAGTGAAACACGGAGGTGCATAAGACAACTTGAAAGAACATTATTATTACTATTTTTCATATCTATATTCATTACGGGTACATAGTTATGATTATTTCCAAGTTAGGTTGTTGACTAATCCAAAATTAGTCATGCGACTAAAAGTAAAAGTTTGATGAAAATGCTAGTCTCTTGTTGTTAAAAGTTAAGGAAGGTTTGTAGGTATGTGATCATATACAGGTATGTTGAGAGTTACAAATAAGATTTGGATGATGGAAATTTATAGGGGATTTTGGTTGAGGTATGTTACAGATAGAGGTTGTATAATAGTGAGGGTTGGCACATGGTTTGATGTAATAGCTTATGGTATTTGGCTATGAATAGTGTGATGTATTGCTGAGAGTACTTTTGATGGCTATATTTGTATATGTATTTTATATATGGTTGAGTTACATTGTTGAGACAAGTAGTTGATGAGTTGGCACATACATGGGGTGTATAGTTGATGATGTTGGTACATCTTGATGGTCATGGATGATGCATGATTGGTACATGATTGGAGGCACTTGTTGGTAGTATTGTTGACACATGGTTTATGGATGATGTAGAATATGTTGGGTATGTGTTATATTCTTTACACGAGATGGAGTGTCTGTCTGCTCCCACGAATTTTTTCGAAGACCTGTATATTTCCAGCCCAAGACGACATATTCCAGGAACTGACGATATATTTCCAGGACCACATGATAATAGGTGGTTTTCGGCACATGGTATTTGCCGATGGTTTTCTATTTCAGTTAAGGAATTAGGGTTTTTGGACTAATCGAGGTCATTGAGTTAGGTTTTGGATGTAAGCTAAGCTCCTATATGTATATTGTATTGTAAACAATGTAACCTGGCCTGAATATAATATATCTTTGGTTTTCTAGGTTTTTGGGTTTCGGTGAAAAATCATGTAATGTTTGTATTGCCATGGTATCTTTTATTCTTTTACGAATGTCTCGGTTTCTGAGTAGATATTGTACAAGGTTATAATTCTGAGAATACTTGTATTGATATATATTATTAGAAGCACATATTGATGCTTGGTGATGATTATGAGTTGTTGTGATGCACATTGTTGAGAGTTGTCTTGGTGATTGATCTTGGTGACAGTAGATGTGATTTGGTTGATAAGATTGATTACCGGGTTGTTTATATTTTATGTTTTATAGGTTGGTGCATGGTTGATGAACTTGTTTATAAGTACAGGGTTGGAGTACATAATGAATTACATAGTTGATGCAAATGTTTATAGTATAGGTTTATTCTGAGTTGTTTGGTAGAGGTTATTCTGACTTGTTTGGTGTAGGTTGATTAATTTTCAAGTTTACAATAGTATATATCTCGCATTGACAGATGTGATAGTGGTTCCATCATTCTACTATATTTTAGGGCAGTTGGACGGGGAAATGACATGTGGTTGTAGCCATATTTTGGTTGTAGCTAAAGAACATAGGATTTGTAGCCTCCTTGTAGTTGTAACCAGAGAATTGGGAAGTTAGACTGCCAAGGTTGTATCTGAGAAACTAGAGTTTGGAGCCTCCCTTCCAGTTCTGAGTTGGAAAACAAAGGAAGTTAGTGCTTCAATGAATGTAATTCTTAGACATATAATAAAATCATTCCATGGTTTTCTCCTCTTTGGGTTTCAGTAAAAAGCTTATCGGTATGTTGTGTATGTGTATGATTTATCATTTATTTACTACGAAACTATTGGATGATAATGCTACATTGATATAACACTTCACATTTTATGGTTAAAAAGGATTCAATTGCTCTAGTACATATTCCACCCCCCCTCTCGGTAATCCAACATCATGTTCCAATACACACACCTTCTCAAAAATGCTATCTGCGCCCATATTATATAAATGCAATGGTTAGTAGTTCTGAATCGACTACCAAGATTTTTCTTTTACCGCGATTAAAATCTTGTGGTGCAACAACTGTTCTTAATTATTCAATAATATCAATGAAATATTAATCAGATACACGTACTGAAAATGGTGCATCGAGGGGAAGTTGTCTTCCAAGTAGTAGGTTTGTCTCCGTAGTTATATGATATGTGATGAGGTCTACATTCAACTTCTGGTTTGACTATCCTTAGAAATCAATTTCTTGGAATAGTAATAGTCATCTATAGATCCTCCCCAATATTGGCTTGTTGACTAGATATTTGAGGGCATAATGGTATGTAAACATTTTAAAAAAGTGTTTTCCTAGTAAATGGTGCATGTGAACTTACGGTGCATATGCCATGGCTAGGCGATACTCTTTCCGTGGTGACTTTAGTGCTTTGATTCTGATAGTTTTATTCTTGCAAAGGCTATGGGATGGTCTAATTCCCCTACCCACGAACATTATGATTGCTCCAAAATGTTATGGTTGAGTGCATCCTACATTGCACATAGAGTGTATTTTCCCAATATGGAATACTGGGATAAGAATTGATTTACCATGTACATTTTAAAGTGTCCAATCATAGGCGATCCTCATTCAAGCTTGAAATCTGGTTTTACCTTCTTTAACAATTTTCAAGTGGTGCAATGAATTTTAGCATACCCGCTATGAATTTCCTGTAATAACATGTATGTACCAATGTTGCTCTTAACTGACATACTTGACTTCGGTGGTGGTAAAATTTACAATGAAATTTAGCGATCTTACAAGTGTCCACTTGTAAACCTTGTTTACAAACTATATATCCCAACAATATTCCAAAAAGGAATCCCAAAAAATGTGTTTCTTAATATTCAATGATTTGACATTGTTTATCTTTCAACATGAGTTATACTTATACATGATCCTTTAGCAGGACTATATATGAGTCAGGTTATCGGTCATACTTCTATAAATTTGTTGTGAATTCCTTGGCGATATGACTACTCTTAAGTATGGTTGAATTTAAGTTCTTAGAGAATTTAAATAGCATGGCCCGTATATTGGTAGGATCTCCATTTTGTAGCAAAAGTAGTCATATACCTATCCTCTAGAGCTATATTAATCTGATGGTAACCTAAGAAACCATCAGTAAATGAATATGCTTCCTGACCTCCAACATTCTCCTAAGACCTCTCATTTGTAAAGGGGCATGGAAAGGTCATGTAAGAAAGCATCATTGAGTTCCCTCAGATCTACACAAATACTTATACCCCATTGTTCTTTTCTTTCACTAACATAGAACTTATCCATTCAGATTCCTTCTTTCGTTCTATGATACCCGACTTCCAACATTGGTCAGTTGCAGCATACTGCTTGGATTTAGTGCATGGGGTCTCTGTCTGACAAGTCTTTCCTCAGGTTTGAGGGGTATCTTATTCCCATCTAGCTTCCCTGCGCTGTGCGTTCATCTCTGTAAATGTCATTGACATGTCATTGTATTCATGTAGTAACTGTTATTCTTTCTCTTGTTTGCTCATCCCAATTGTCTCCAATACTTGTCATTTTAGTATTTTCATTCATCTCAATGTTGACTTTATTAACTTTTATTGGTGGTGAAAACACTTCTAATCTAGAATGGACCTTCCACCTCTCTTTTCCCTTCAATTTATGTAATTTGAATATTGCATGAATCATCTTGATCTGGTGCTTCCTCTTCAACAGCATGAAAGTAGTTCTTTGCTTGTTTGTTTGTTACATTGGTGATATTATATCATGATTTCAACCTCACGGTTAATCAATAAATATCACTCCTCGTATCAGTTTTAGCATTGAATCAATTTTGGGGTTCTCATGTTCAAATGAAAGTTACTACAAAGTTTTGTTGTAATGTTTCATTAAATTATGTAGTTCCCTCTGCGCATCTCGATTGTATATATGAGTTCAGGATGCTTGTCTTATGGATAAAAGTGATTAGGCCATTCCTCGTAGTGTCATCCTCCATTATGCATTTCACTTCTCCAAGTGTTCAAATGGTGTCTCTTCACAGCGTGATCAATGACTTCCATACAACAACAATGAACAAACCCAACCCTGATGACTATAGGCCTCCTAGGTTCTTATTGATACTATTTTACAGGCTATAGTCGTTACAATCCTTGAAAGAACCCTAACCCTATCATGGTTACGCTTGCCTACCTTCTTGCCATGTTGCTTTTCCTCTTGCATGATGATTTTCCTTCTTTTAATGTATGCTACTTTCTTGCCACTTGTTCTTCTCCAAAAATAGGCCTACGCCAAAAATATACTTCCTTCTCCAAATAGGCATGCACCCAACAACATGTGTCATTTGGGATATTCCTATAAAACAAATGGTGAAGAAGGAAAATAGATCTCACTTATTCTTGGTAAGGGTTACGCAAAATGGTTTGAATGTGTTTTACTTGTGAAAGTTGAGATACCAAGCTTGTAGAAGGGGTGCGACTCCACCTTGCGAGGAAAGCTTGGAGCTATTATTTTTAGTTTCTTGTGTGTGGAACCTTTATTTCGGGGATAGGGGGAAGAAGGTACTAAGCGTTGCACAGGAGGTATCGGTGAAGTCTTCTTATTAACAAGCGAGGAAGGATATTGCACAAGCTTTGGACTGAAATCATCCTCAACTATCAACATCTCTTGGGTTACGGTATTTCATAGTTGTAAATAAAGTTGTAAATCATGTAATATGAAATTGTATAGAAATTGTTGGGTTATTGACTTAACATTTCCACATTTTACATGTATATTATCTCTAAATTGTTGATAAGTGTAAGCTAATAGGGGTATCGATTGTCAAAATTCAATTTTTCTTTTAAAATAAAATGCATGAATCTAAGAATTAGAAGCGATATTACGATTGTAAAGTTATCTATTGTGATTTTATTTTCATTAATCGAATGTTGAACGCAAACATTAATCGAAGGTTGAACGCAAACAAATTATTTTCATTGTTACAAATTTATCACGAGGAAATGGATGGAGGAATCAAAGATTATTTACCTTCCACATGTGTAAGATTGGTTTACTAAGATAAAAATAATTTTTAAGTGGTGGTTGATCCTAAAGATTCGGAAATGGATGGAGGAATCAAGGTGTTACCTTCCTGTAACTGTAAATTGGTTTACTAAGATAAAATAATTTTTAATTAGTGGTTGATCCTAAAGATTGTAAAAAGGGTTTTCATTTCTTAATGATTTTACCCATGACCGAGGTGTTTAGACTTGAGCTTCGCTACGTCTACAGTGAAATTTTAGACTATTACAAAAAGTCTCTTCAATTCATCCACCTCTGACTTTAGAATTCATTTTAGAATATTCAAAACTACTAATTGACTGGTCTAATACCTTAGATGAGACGAGAATCACATATGGAAGGGTCAATGTGAACTTCTTAGGTTTATTTACTGCTTACACAGAAAATCACAATAGATTGATGTAATATTTTCTCTATCTATCTTACGACTTACACTTTTTCTTAGACTAAATATTGCTTGGCTGAGCTTTCAAACGATTTGTTGTCACAAGCCCTTTTTAATGAATAGAAGGAGGAATTTCATTGTGTTCTTCTCATCGCAAGTTTTTATTGTGCTAGTAAGATAAGAAATTCAATCCTTAACTTGATATCGATTGTGGTTACGAAAATGCACTTAGACGAGATTTCTAGGTGTGAACTCCAGTTCATAGGATTACTTCTTGAATTCAAACCTTGTCCAGTGAAAAATATTTACCTTAACACCTGATATAGTTATGATTCGTTTACCATAATTTTCAAAAAGTGAACCCTATCATTCTACGGTGTTCGAGCTATGAGTAAAGTAAAGAAATCCAACCCAACTACACGCATAGCATTTTTCAAAATGTCCACTCTTGTTCATAACTTGATTAGATTACGGTATCGTTGGAGGTTGGAAAACTCCCAGTTCTTCCACTAATTCATTTACCGATAACCTTCTGGTGAATCTCAGAGACATACATCATCATTCTTGTTCTGGAGGTTCCACTACATTTGAACCTCAAATTGGTTCCTATCCCAAAACTCAGGATTATCTCAATCTTTTTATTTATTGCTCAGTCATAGATTGCTTCACAATACCCTTGGGCTATCATATTCAGGATCTCCTTTAAATTTTGTGAAGGATCGAGTGATAGGGGTTTCATATTCAACTTGAGGGTGACTCGATTGATTATTTGTCAGTTGGTAGATTTACCTAACAATTATCTTTGAACCCAATGTCTTGATCGTTTTGCTTGTTGTTAGGTTTAGGATCAATTTCTTTACCTTAACTTTGATGAACTGCTCGTGTGACTGTTGTTATCTAAATTGGAGCGATCTGTACTTAGAATTTGTGAAACTTGGGTCTATGATTGTTTCATGCATGTCCTTATGGAATTTTGATATCGACGAGAGATATGTTCCTTAGTATGACATGTGGGTTACGCGAGTGTTCATGTCCTTGATATCGTAGAATATGATGGAGGAGTTCCAAGAGCCTTCTTTTTCGATTTTTTAATAATTTTCTTGAGTTAACACTGACACATGACACCAATTGATGGATTTTATCTATCGACAGATCAAGATAATCTCCGCAAATTAAAAAATATATATATTATTGTGTTAATTATAATATACTCATTACTCAGTTCTGAATTTATTAATTAATGTATACTTTATTGAATAAGTAATTGAGGTCTTGTTTTTATAAAAGAAAAATCTAAAATATATATAAATGTGTACCAAAAAGGTTGTAATCGTAAACTGTTGTTGATTAGTTAACTAATCAGAGGATCATTACAATCATTTATGATTAATTCTATATTAATGATCCATAAATGATTGTGTTAGTTATTTATTAACGATATTATGTTAATGATATATATATGGTAATGA
>SNQJ01S0150822.1:0-10703 GCA_010110895.2 Picea sitchensis
AGGTTACAAAAAAATATAATGACCTTGCTAATTTCAATTCCACTATGTCCAAATATAGAAATAATATTCTCAACAATATTTAACTTATTCATTTCATTTGTTTGATAGATTTTGTTGACAGTGAGTGTTTGAAATGAAAGGAGACGAGGCCAATGACTTCAAGGACATGGTGATGCATTAGAGATTTCATCCCTTCAATGGCCTTGATAGATTTGTAGGGCATTCAACAGAATATGAAGAAACTGCAAAAGGGTTTTGATGTGTTGCTAACAAAGATAATAAAAGCACCCTAGTCTTCACAGTTAAGCAATGAGCATTCCTCGGTTTTCAGTAAGCTATAACATTGATATTTTATTTTATATTTCCTTCAAGAGGTGATGGAAAAGAGAATTATGGATATTTTCTTAGGCTTTTCTTGTGCAATAGTGTTCTTCGACTATTTTTCAATGGCTCTATTGGACATAATCCTATTTACAGGAAATTGTGTTTATATTATTGACCCAATTATATTCATTGGCAACCTATTAATTGATATATTAGTGGTCATATTCAAGTATTTGGTGGTAAATTAGTTTGGTGAGCTAGATCGAGTGGTCAAGTTCAATGAGCTTCATGCAAGAGGTCTTGAGGTCGACTCCCTGGGTTGGATGCCTCTATAGCATGCTTCATTTAATGTCCCTACCAAGTCGAACATCAAAATCAATACCAACAAGTTTACATTAGATACCATCAATAAAATGTGCGGAAGTTCCCCTAGTGTTTCCTCGCAAGATTTTCCTTCCAAAAGAAAATCATGCAAATTCAGAGTACTTTTAAAATGTGAGAAATTGAGGTTGGAACCCAAACTTATGATTAAAATGTTTGAAACTGAGATTTGAACTCAAAACTAAGATTTGAACCCAAACACAAATGATTACAGGGTTTAAAACTGAGATTGGAACTGAACTTGAATGAGCAAGTGAAAAGTCCTCTTTCTTGTTGCACCATGTACTCATTTGACTATTTTAATCATGTTATATGATTACTAAAACAATGTTAATTAACACCTACTTCCTTAGTCTTCATGTTTGATTCTCACATCATTAAGTCTTCATTTTTAATTAACACCTCCTTGATTAGTCTTCATGTTTGATGAACAACTCCTTGATTAATCTTCAAAACTTGATTGTATGGTTGGTCCATTTAAATTTTGAAATTCATAAACATTTATTTGCTTACATTTTGCATAGAAAAAATTTGAATGCATAACAAGCTTAATTAGGTTAAATAATTAATACATATGCTACAATAACTATAAAATTTTACATTATAAGACATTCCACATTGTTTTAACATATAAACCAACATTGTGACACCATTGGTCATGCATTATTATGACACCATTGATAGAGATGTGTCATAAGATTATTTTTTCATTCAGAGGCTTCTTTTACAACCCATTGTGAGAGAGATGTGTAATTTTGTGTTCAATGTGAAGCTTACATGTGGCATATATGTGGGTGTGTGTGTGTGTCCGCCTCAAATTAAATATTTCAATGTTGACTTTAAGTAAAAAAAACATAGAAATGTGTGTGTGTGTGTGTGTGTGGCCACATCAAATTAAATATTTCAATGTTGACTTTAAGTTAAAAACATAGAAATGTGTGTGTGTGTGTGTGAAAAAATATTTATATTCAACATTTCAAAATATCCTTCAAACTATCTTGTATGGACTAGAAAAAACACACACACAAAAAAACTCTTCACGGTCTTTGTAATGTCCTATGAGTGAGTCTTCCATGGCTCACAAAAGGCAGCTTTGATATTTCATTGTGTTGAATTTTTTCAACTTTGGGAAATCATTATCCACAAGGAAGTACAAGAAGACCCATCTGACCTTTTAAGAAGCCCTAGGAAGAAATTGAAAACCTGGGAAAAGAAGTCGGCCCCACCAGTAAAATACAGAAAGAAATAAAATGAAATTGAAGACCCAAAATTAGAATTCATCCCCACAGGAAAAAGACAAGTGCATGTACAAGTATAAATACAAGCAATGTCATTTCATTTGGACATAGACAACTCTCCTTTTGTAGTTCGCACTAGGAAGTTGTCAGTTGCATTTGTGGTATTTCACTATTTTCTGGAGTTTTGGTTATCTTGGTGAGTGCACCAGTTGTGGTGCTAGACTTGGAGAAGCTCTTTCTTGGTGTTATCTTGGCTATTCTAGTGAGACGCTAGCTCTTGGAGATGCTAGGCTCAGGGAGGACTTTCTCTGTATGGTATTTTTCTCTGATGATAGTGATGTACTGGTAATATATTATACTAAATTATTCTATAAGAGAGATTTTTGGGTTTTCTCCCAAGGTTGGGTTTCCTAGGATAAATTATTGTGTTCTTGTGTCTACCGTGCATGGTTAATGTTTCTAGATCTTGTTATTTCCACTACATTGTTATAGTTGATATTTTCAGTGTATAGTTATTCTATGATAACTGTGGTATGAAAGTGAATTTTCTTTTGAAATCATAAGGCAATAACTATCAAGATTTGAGAATCAGAAAAAAACAACATGGAATCAGAGGTTTGTTGAAATATTGCCACTACACAATTTTTTGTTAAGACCTAAACTTTCCAAGATCGTTGAGTACTTATTGAGAAGTCATTGAATCTAAATCTACCATTGATCAACTCTCCTTGCTCCTGTGTATTCGTTGCACCTCTTAGACTGTAGTTTGATTAAAGTTGAAATTTCACCCTAAAACTCACTACAACAGTTGCAACAACATTCTGTAAAGCTCGTTGAGAAATCATTGGGTTGATTTGGGAATAATTTTAGCATATACCATCTCAACTTTCCATAGCACACCTACTGCACTTCTCAGATTGAAAATCTGTCAAAATTAAAATTTTAGGGTTTTCAGGGTATTGGCGTTTTTCTTAACATTGAACCTTCTGATTCAGATTTCTGACTTCTTCTTGTTGAGATGATGCATTGTCTCATATTAGAAGGAAATATGGATGGTGCTACAAATTTCAGAGGTATGCACTTTTATGTAAGTTATATCATGAGGGTGTTTGCAGGAGATGTACACTTGGAAAAAGGACATTCATTCAAGCAGTGATAGTAGATCCAAAGGGATATTAGATCTAGTGCACTTAGAGGAAGCTCAAGAGTTGGAGGTAGTAGTGTTTATGTCTTCTATAGTATATGACAACTCGAAATCAAATGTAACAACAACAAGAAGACTCTAGGTTTGTATATCCAGTTTGATATTTCATATTGTTCCATCTTAAGTAAATGTTGTTACTGGGAAAACAGTCTTTAGAGTTCTATTACTATTGAGTACTTTTGCTATCAAATGTTTAGTAACACTTGAGTATTGTTGGTACGATGATCATTATGTAAATGCTCATTGTTTAGTACTAATGATGCACTTATTTACAAGATGAAATTGATCTCTTCTAGGATATGTTCTTGGTTGTTGTCTTTGTCCTAGGCAGGTTACCATGTAAATTCCACAGAGGCTACCATGGAGATGTTCTTATTTTGTTCTGGATAGGTTACCACAAAGGAATGATTGGTAAAAACCCTAGAGAAGTGTTGTTCTTTTTTATTATTCTTGTTCTTGTTCCAGGAAAGTCACAGGTGATAGCTCTGAGAGGGAGCTATAGTGACGATTGTTCCTATTCTTATTTTTTATCTTGTTCCTATTTCCTTATCATGAGAATGTTGTTCTTGTCTGCTATTTTCCCTTGTTATTTCTCTTTTTCCAGGAAGGTCACAAGTGATAGCTCTGAGAGGGAGCTATAGTGACGACTGTAGGAGGCAACATATTAGATGGTCTCCAGTTTGAGATATGGAGCATACTATCCAAACATAGATTTGTGTACATGATTGTACATACATCCATGTACCGAAGTCGAAGAGGACAAAGTTATAACCTTCTGGAAAGAAGGATACGTTTGTGGGATACAGAGTGTTCCACGTGGAGGTTGATAGTGAGGAGAAGAAGGCTTTGTATGATGACCATAAAATCCAGTTGTTCATCCTTCAGACCATCAGGATGACTCAGTAGAGCCAGCAGGGAAAATGGATCTACCTAGAGATGTTGCAGTGACCATGAAGAGACTAGCATGGCTTCGTGATACTTTTTAGAATGAAGAGAGGCTTGTATCTCCTCGTGGTACCTTCTGGGAGAGAAAAATTGCCTCAAATATTCTCAAGTTATATGTCTTTGATAAGCCACATCATGAGGAGGAGCAGATGGATCCACTAGTGGTGAAGTAGGTGGCCCCACCAAGTACCAACTCAGAAGGAGCCAGAGTTCATAGGGAGTCGTCACTTAGGATTCAATAAGGAGTAGAAGCCTCCTAGGATAGTTCATAGGAGATCAAACTTCAGAGGAGGTCAATAGGTGGGAGAGAGGCATCTTCAAGAATTGACAGATAGGTGACAGAGGAGGCAAGCAGTTAGAAGGACTCGGGTATGGATTTTGTCTCAGTCAAAAAGGGAGAATCTAGTGAGACAGACTGGAAAACAGATCTTACTTCGGTGACAAAGGGATTTGGCCTCAAAATTAGAAGTGGAGGATCTTGGCCAGATGTACTATTGGGATTAGAGGTGTGACAGAGATCAGATAAGATATTCCTCAGTCAAGAGATATTGATGAGGTTCGATATGATGGACTGCAATTCCATGGCTACACCTAGGATGACAAATCTGAACAAGTTGAGTGATTCTACTTCATATTCATATTCGGTGGATCCCATGATGTACATGAATTTGATTGGATCCTTGATGTCCCTAGTTAACACCAGGACAGATACTTGATTTGCAACTTGATCCATTTTATGATAGAGCCAAGACACTGCCATTGGGTTGCAACAAAGCATGTGTTGAGGTACCTGCATGATACAGTTGGATATGACCTCAGATATGTCTCAGGTGGTGAAGTGAGGTTGCATGGATATACAGATTCTGACTGAGCAGGGAGTACAGTAGATAGATTGAGCACCTTAGGTTGATGCTTCAACTTGGTATCAATTATGATTTCAAGAAAGTAGGTATATGTAGCACTCGGTATTGCAGAGGTAGAGTATATAGCATCCATTGTCACAAGTCGTGAAGCAGTGTGGCTTCATAATCTTCTTATAGGACTTCATCCTAGACATGGTGCAGAAGGGAGCAATGAAACTCCAATATATATCCACAGATGAACAGATTACAAATCATCTGAGACATGATACAGAAGGGATCAATGAAGCTCCAACATCCAGAGACGAGCTTGGAATGATGCAAAATGTCTCCCTCATTGAGAGGGAGTGTTGATATTTTTGGTAGCACCGGGAAAACATTCTCCTCCAATAGCCATTTGACTTGGCTAAGGAGAATGGCCCAGGCGAAGTATTTATCCTTGATTGTGTGACTTGAAGAGGACCGAAAAACACTCAAGGTGGTGATGCTTATCCATATGGAAGTATCAGACAGACACTCTCCTCTGATGGTCATGTGACTTGGCCAAGGAGAATGGCCGAGGCATAGTATTTATCCTTGAATATGTGACTTGAAAAGGACCGATGAAGACTCAAGGTACATATGCATCGGGCAAACATTCTCCTCATATGGCCATGTGACTTAGCTAAGGAGAATGGTGCGTTCTTCTCAGATGGCCATGTGACTTGGATAAGAAGAACGTCCCAAGGCATTCATGTTCTCTATGTATTAGCATCGGGCAAACATTCTCCTTCGATGTTCATGTGACTTGGTTAATGAGAATGGAACAGGGCATTGATATTCTCTGTGTATTAGAATTGGGAAGACATTCTCCTCTGATGGCCATGTGACTTGGCTAATGAGAATGGCCCAAGTGTGGTCTCTATCCTTGATCATGTGACTTGACAAGGACTGATAGAGACCCGAGGTGCTATGTGGGAGAAGAATACATCATCTAGGTGTTATGTGGGATAATTATACATCAACTAGGTGCACGCCAAAGAAGACTACATCAGCCAGGCTCAAGGACAACCTTTCTATGACAGAATAAATCCAAGTATGGATCATTTCTCCACTCATTGAGAGGGAGTGTTGAAGTTTTTAAACTTTGGGCAGTCATTCTCCACAAGGAAGTACAAGAAGACCTATTCGACCATTAAATAAAACCTAAGAAGAAATTGAAGACCCAGGAAGAGAAGTCAGCCCCACCAGTAAAAGACAAAAAGAAATAAAATGAAATAGAAGAACCAGAATGAGAATTTGGCCCCACAAGAAAAAGACAGGTGCCTAGACAAGTATAAATATGGGCAAGGTCATTTCATTTGGACATAGACAACTCTCCTTCTGCACTGCGCACTAGGAAGCTTTCAGATGCAGTTGTGGTATTTCGTTATTTTTTGGAGTTTTGGTTATCTTGGTGAGTTTGTCACACTTGGATAGGCGCTATACTTGGAGAAGCTCTTTCTTGGTGTTATCTTGGCTATTCTAGTGAGACACTAGCTCTTGGAGACACTAGGCTTGGGGATGACTTACTTTGTATGGTATTTTGCTCTAATGATGGTGATGTATTGGTTGTTGCTAGTATGGTAGTTGTGGGAGGTATTAACCTCTATGTGTAACCTTTGACGAGACTAGAATATTCCGGGAAGCAAGAGAAACCTGAAACATATATGTAGAAACCCTAGAAGACATGTCAGATCAATAAAAAAACTAATATTTAAGTGTTAACCTCTAAAAGAAGAAGTTGCCCTGGACAAGTGACAAAGAGCACTATAAATAAGGGGGCGCTAGAGCTCATTTTTCATTCACACTCTCACAACTCTACATAAAGACTAGTGATGCGCAAGTTTGGAGAGGGAGTGCAGCTGCAACTACTGCAACTGGGATTTTGGTCTTTGGTTATGATTTGGAATTTCTGATTTGGTTATGGTTTGGACTTTCTATTTGGTATTCTAGCCTTGGAGAGAGATACGCTACCTTGGTTGGCTATTGGTTTTAAGATCTACTTACGAAATTATTTTGTCTATCAAGGTTAAAGGTGCTCGAAGGTGGTTGCATGCCTATGGTTGGGTGATAATATTGATATATTTTCTATGGAAAAATGAGCACATTTTTTTTATTCTAATAGTTTATGGGCCCACACTATCTTCAAACAATTTAACTATTGGAAGATATATTTGGAAGTTATTCGTTAAGCTCGTTGTGGCACCAGTTATAGTTGCAGCTAGGTTTTTTTATTATGCAGCTGCAACAAACCCTGACCCTTGTGTTCGGACACTTTTGGTGAATCATTTGACCTAATTCCTTGACATCCTAGTGCACCCTATCCTAGCGCACCTCTTGGTACCCTCAACTAGAAAAAATGTTAGGTTTGAATTTTTAGATCAAAGTCAAAGTCAAAGTTTGACTGGTCAAAGTAAAAATCAAAGGTTGACTTCTCGTCAAATTGATTTTATGGTCAAAGTTGAAATTTTAGATTTTCTAGCTTGTTCTAATCATTGAATCTTATGATTGAGTTTCTAATCTCTTCTTGTCAAGATGGTATCTAGTTTCAGATTGGAAGACAAGTTGGACGATGCTACAAGGTTTCAAAGGTATGCACTTGTATATGTTATCTAGGCTATATCAACTAGCAAAATATGAGTGTGTTTTCAGGGAAAGTAATAGAGACCTTGTCCAAGATGTAATCTTGGATTCAATGCATTCAGAAGAACAAGCGCACCCTCCATAGCAAGTGAGGCTTCAGGTTCCAGGTTTGATTAAATTGTTAAAATTTATATATATCAAGGGTGGTAGTTGCTACATTACAAATTGTGAAAGAAGTCTTTGAAATATTATATTATTGCTAGGTGCAATGAATACTTTACTGCATATGAATACTATTGATATAGATGCTTATTGTACTTGTTTGCAAGATGAACTAACATCTCCTCTAGATAGATATTTCTTGTTTTCTATTGTTGTTCTTGTTTTGGGAAGGTGCCCTTGTGAAATATGTTTGATGAACAATCCTTATGGAAGTTGTCATAGAAGAAGTTTATAAGGATGACACAACTACCAGATGGGCAGAAATCAGAATAGATAGAAACAAAATTAAAGAGACTTAGAGGAGTCAGACTCGAAGGAAGTCATGAATCAAAAGGAAACCAGAATGGGTTTGTGACACTTTGCAGAAAGAAAAGAGAGATGCAGCAGACAGAAGCATGGAATCTCTCATATGGAGGGAGTTAATCACATAATTCCAAAAGAAGAGGATACATATTGTTCATTCAGGCATGAAGTCAGGATTAGGAGGGAGTTAACCCCCAACGATATGATCCATTGAACAAGAATCTGTAAAGACTATGAAGTATTTATCCATGTTCTTCATTGGAAGTAGCAACCATAATAAGCAGCATGTGTTCATTTTGACTCTAGAAGAACTCTTCTTTGAAAAGAAGCCTTGAATATCCTTGGTTGTCCATCTGCATTTATGTTCCTATGGCATAACGAAAAAGTTGGAGCCTTCAGGAAAGAAGGACGTGTAATCTATAGAAGATTCCATGGACTCCAACATTGAAGAGAAACATGAGGAAGAACATGAATATTCGAAGAAAGAAAGAAAAGTCAGAACAACCAATTGAACCAGTTTGAACCCACTAGAAGCAATCAAGCAGAAGGAATGGAAGGAAGTTGTAATGAAGAATAATGTATGTGAGAAATTATGAAAAATACTTAAGCATTGATAGATACAAGGAAAGAATTAAGGCTAGAGGGTTCTCCCAGAAGGAGGGAGAAGACTATGATGACAGCTTGTTCCAGTAACCAGACATACCTCTACCTGAGCCATTATATCTCCTACAATATCCATGGGTTGGATTTTACATCAGATGAATGTAAAGATTGTTCTTCTCAAACAAATTAATTGAAGAAGAAGTGTATGTAGAGAAACCTCAAGGTTTTGAGTTATACCAGAAAGAAACCCTTGTATGCAGATGGAAGAAGACCTTGTATGGATTCAAGCAAACTTGGTGCACAGCCTCTCGTGTATAGCAAAAGCATGGTGAAAACTTCCTATGGAAGAGGAAGTATATTGAAATGGTTCTTCAAAACTTCGGGATGATGGATTGCAAATCCATGGAAAACTCCCATGATGACATATCTAAAGAATTGAGAGACTCTGATCTAGTAGACTCATCTTTGTATCGACAATTGGTTGTCTCGTTAATGTATTTGGAGAATACTCAGCTAGATATTTGCTTTGTGGGACATTTGAGTTATGATATACACTTGCATGGATTTATCAATTCAGATTGGATAGGAAGTGCAGATGACTAAAGAAGTGCTACTTGGATATGTTTTAGATTGAGATTTTCCACGATGTCATGGGCTAGCAGGAAACAAAATTGTGTTTCACTCAGCACTACAGAAGCAGAGTGTATTGCAACTTGTGATGCTTGTACGGAAGTAGTGTGGCTTCGTAAGCTAGTTTTTGGACTATTTGATCAGGTGATGGATTCGACCGTGATATATTGTGATATCCAAAACTGTGTGAAGCTTTAAGAGAACCCGGTGTTCCTTGCCAGGTCGAAGCACATTGATATCAAGTATTATTTTCTTTGTGACAAAGTCCATAGGGGAGAAGTGGTTCTCCAGTATATCTTCACAGATGAGCAGATAACATATATTTTGGAAAAGCCTTTGTCCAAGATGAAACTTTTGCATGCTTAAGGGACAAGATGGTACTCGTGGAGATGAATTCCTTATTGGAAAAGGAAGATATTACTCCTAGGTTGGGAGGGAGCATTGATATGTTATTGATTTATGGGAAGTCATCTGCCAGTTTGGAAAATGGTCCAGGTTGGGCAGTCACCTTCCAGTTTGGAAAGTGGCCCAAGATTTATGACGAACATGCATTTTCCAGTTTGGAAAATGGTCCAAATCAGACAGTCATTTTCGTAATGAAAATGGTCTGATAGATTGTTGATGTACCATAGACAGTGATTCCCCATGTGTCCAGTGTGGGGGAATGATCTCGGACAATCATTCTTCTTCGCAATCACTCTGAGTAGAGGTCAAGCAGAATGGTCTGCCTCTTCGGGCAGTCATTCTTTCGAAGTTCATAATTGTGAGAAGTCTCTAAGAATGGTCTGTTATATGAGGTTGGTGCAGGACAATCATTTCCATTAGGAAATGGTACGGACAATCATTTTCTAGGGTAGACTCATTCTCTCTAGGTCGCACTATGAATAGTGCTAAAATAATGGCCCAGTTAGGTGAATGGTCTAGGTTCAACAATCAGGGATAGGAATTCCCTAGGGCAGATTCATTCTCTCCAGGTTGCACTGTGATTAGTGTCGGAGGAATGGCCCAGTTAGGTGAATGGTCCAGACTCAAAAATCAAGGACAATTATTCTTCTATGCTTGGGAATGTTGAAATAATGTAACTGTGAAGAGCATTCTTATTATTTTGTTATTGGATTAAATCCCCATTGTGGATTAATCATGTCATTATTATTATTATTATTATTAGATTAATCCCCATTGAGGATTAATCAAGCCGGTAATTGTATAAGGACCAAATCCCCTTTTGCGGATTGGTCATCGGACAATTATAATGTGCATAATAAGAAGTCGGCCCCAGCAGTTATAATGAAAGGGCCAGATTTAATTAAAGGTCGATTTATCCACCCAGTGTGAGAGGTCGGCCTTGCCAGATGGTGACTCTTCACACATGCCAGATTGATATAAATA
>SNQJ01S0150822.1:14251-25964 GCA_010110895.2 Picea sitchensis
AACTTTATTATTTAAATAATTTCTTTTGTATTTACTTTGACTTATAGTACACTCATCACTTCACTTTATTATTTACCTTCTAAAATCTCTTAAACCACTTTGACTACTTTGACCTTTTGGGGCTTCTAGATGACTCATGAGGGTTCTCCAACTTCACATGGCCACAAATCTCTAACCGTGAGGAGTTATGTGACGTTCCACATACCACCAGAAATGGAATGAAATGTACTATCCATCTGGAATAGTCTTACCTACAAATATATCAAAACTCATACAATTATCCATCAAATAAACTTGACTCCATTACCCAAACCATTGTGCTACCAAAATTTGCTACCGGACTTTCTTCAAGGGTTGACATCAATGACAACCAACCCAAATAATCAACAATTTCCCCCTTTGGCATTGATTGAAACACTCTAATGCAATATTGAATTCATATCATTCATGCTCCCCCTTTGACCATCGCTCCCTCTGGAACCATGCCTCTGTGATATTTCTCCAAGAATTTACCTTTGCATATGATAAATATCTCCCCCTTTGTCATCAATGGAAAAGGTATCTTTCCATCTAGGGATGCTCCCCCTAACTGAAATGTCCTTGGGGATACTCCCCCTAACTGAACTCTTCCTGAAACTGATCTCCTGACCTGAACTGTCCTCTTTATGGTGCTTCCTCGTGTAAATCTAAGACATATAAGATAAGCATTCAAAAGCATTCATTTTGGAGTAGAAATTATTCCAAGTCTCTGGCGAAGATACTTAAAGGCTTCATGTGGAAGCGGTTTTGTAAATATGTCTGCCACTTGTTCTTTTGTGCCCACATATTCAACTCCGATGTTCTTCTCTGCAACCTGTTCCTGTAGAAAATGATACTTGATTGGAATGTGTTTCATCTTGGAGTGCATCACAGGTTTCTTTGAGATATTGATGGCGCTTGTATTATCACAATAGATTGGAATGGGCTCATCATACTCAACCTGTATATCTGTCAGAGTTTGTTTCATCCATAGAACCTGTGTACAACATGTTGTTGCTGCAATATACTCTGCCTCGGCTGTAGATAAGGATACTAATGATTGTTTCTTGCTTAGCCATGATACTAACCACTCACCCAAGTAGAACGTTGTTCCACTGGTGCTTCGTCGGTCATCAATGCAACCTTCCCAATCTGCATCTATGTAGGCAATAAGTGATAGATCCTTTCATTTTGGATACCATAATCCAAACTCTTATGTTCCTTTGAGATATCTGAAAATCATCTTCACTGATACAACATGTGTTTCCTTTGGTGTTGCTTGAAATTGTGCCACCTGTCCAACTGCCTGCATTACATCTGGTCTAGATGTTGTCACATATAGTAAGTTGCCAATCATTGACTTGTATTTCTTCTGGTCTGTAGACTTTGAATCATCATCTTTGCTCAACTTACAACTGGTTTGCATAGGAGTGGTAATTGGTTTGCAATCTTCCATTCCAAACCTCTTTATCATTTCTCTGATATACTTAGTTTGAGAAATAAAAATTCATTGGTTGCTTTGATGTATCTGAAGACCCAGAAAGAAGGATAGTTCTCCGAGTAATGAAATTTCAAATTCATTCTGCATATCCTTTGCAATTTTCTGGCTTAACCTGTCATCATTGCTTCCAAAAATAATATCATCAACATAAACTTCAATTAATAAAATACTATTTTGAGTTACCTTGATGTAGAGGTTGTTCTCTGCACTTCCTTTTCTGAATCCCACCTACTGTAAATATTTATCCAGTCTAGAGTACCATGATCTAGGAGCCTGTTTTATACCATACAATGCCTTCTTCAATTTACACACATAATCTGCGTTCTCTGACAACTGAAATCATTATGGTTGTTCAATGTAGACTTCTTCTTCAAGTTCCCCATTCAAGAAATATGATTTTACGTCCATTTGATATACTTTAATATTCTTGGAGCAAGCATAAGTTAAAAACAATCAAATTGCTTCCATTCTGGCAACTGGGGCAAATGTCTCTTCAAAGCCGATTCCTTCAACCTATGCGTATACTTTACATACCAATCTAGATTTGTTCCTTGTAACCTGTCCATCTTCATTCAATTTATTTCTGAATACCCACTTTGTGCCAATCACATTCTTATTATTTGGTCTTGAAACCAATTCCCAAGTGTCATTCTTCTCTATTTGATCCAATTCTTCATCCATGCCCTTATTCCAAAATTCATCCTTGTTGGGCTCTTCAAAACTGTTTGGTTCAATCGTAGATGAGAGTGCTAGGTGTGTTTGTTCTGGTGAACATATTCTTCTTCTAGTCTCAAATCCTACATCTTTGTTTCTGATAATTTGATCTGAAGGATGATTCTTCTGTACTCATTTGCTAGGTGTCTTTGGATGAACTTGTTGAACTTTTTCTTCTACTTATGTTTGATCCTCTTCATCTTCCCCTTCTACTTCTTCTTCGTCTTTTTCTTCTTTTCGTAAAGATGTTCCATTGATTCCTTTTCTTCTTCCTTTAATTCTCATCCACCTGTTTCATCAATTGTTACATTGATGCTTTCCACAACTTTTTTCAACCTCAGATTGTAACACCTGTATGATTTCCTTGTACTCGAGTAACCAACAAGTACTCCTTTGTCCACACGAGAGTCAAACTTTCCCATTCTGCCATCTTCTATTTTGATGTAGCATTTGCTTCCAAATACTCTGAAGTGCTTCACATTTGCTGGTCTTCCTTTCCATAGCTCATAGGGAGTTTTGTCATTGTTGTTTATGAGCATTACTCTATTTTGAATGTGAACTGTTGTATGCATTGCATGTGTCCAAAATATATCTGTCAATTTGGAATCCATTAACATTGTCCGAGCCATTTCATGTACTGTCTTGTTCTTTCTTTCAACAACTCCATTATGTTGAGGTGTTCTAGCAACAAAGAATTGTCTTTTTATTCCATGCCTGCTGCAGTATTCCATAAATTCCTTTTAAGTGAACTCTCCTCCATTATCAGATCTCAAACATTTGATTTTTGAATCCATTTCATTTTCAACCATTTCCTTGTAGACCTTGAAGTTTTCAAAAGATTCTGACTTATTCCTAAGAAATCAAATTGTAGTCATTCTTGTATAATCATCAACTAATAACATAAAATAATTCTCACCTTTTAAACCCTTTGTTGTAGTTGGTCCAACTATATCAGTATGCACAATTTCTAGTGGTTTTTTCGTTGAATATTCCTTTGATTTAAACCCGGTCTTTGTTTTCTTTCCTTCTTGACAATGCTTGCATAAAGTGTTGGTTAGTTTCATAATCTGGGGAATTTCTCTAACTGCTTCCTTTTTGCTGACTTTGACAAGGTTATCAAAGTGTATGTGACCCATTCTTCTGTGCCATAGCCAACTTTCATCTTCTTTTCCTAGACAACACTTTTCATTTCCAATTTCACTTAATACATATATGTTGCTTGAAATTCTTGCAACTGTTGCAATCAATTTTCTTGAACCTTTTTTTTCTTATCTCACACTTTTTTGAATCAAAAGTAACTTTATTACCTTGGTCACACATTTGACTCACACTTAGAAGATTATGTTTCATATCTTCTACTAGTAGAACATTTTCTGCCTTGATATTCTTGTTTCCAATTCTGACTATGTCTTTTCCAATGATTTTAGCCGAATCATCATTTCCGAAGGAGACTGATCCATCTCTTTCCTTTCTTAATGTAAGAAACCTCTCTTTATCACATGCCATGTGTTTTGAACAACCATTGTCAACATACCAACTACGTTTCTTTTGCTTAGCTTGTAGAGTGAGTGTGCATTATTAATTGCTATATTGATTCTACTTTCTTATCCATGTTCTCTTCCGAGGTTCCTGTCTATGACTGTTGTTGTTCTGTTGTGATTCTCGAGGAGGAACTGTCATTCTGCAATCTTTGGCCATGTGTCCAAAGTTGTTACACTTGTAGCATTCCACTTCAATGCTCAATGATTCAAACCTGTTGTAACTTCTTCTCTGTGTTTCACTGGGCCTTCTTAGATAACCCTTTTGGGTATGACTTTCAAATTTGTTTATGTTCTTGTTGTTAGCTCTGCAATTCATAGCTTTATGTCCAAAATTATTACATGCATAACATAAACCAAAAAAGATAGTTTGATACCTGGGAGTTTAAGATCTTCTGAAAGGAGTTGCTCTTATGAATCCTTCTTCTTACTGATGCATATTTGTCGGTCGTTGATTCTGAAATTTGAATCTTCTCAGTGGAGGAGTGTCCCTGTAATCTTTTTTGTAGGTCTTCATATCCCTTTGATTGTTTCTACATAACTTTTTGGATATGTTTCTTGTTCTGTTGTTTTGGAGCTTGATCCCTTTTCTGTTTGATTGTATCCAAGTCTGGACTTGTCATGATGAGGCTTTTGATTGCTCATAATTTTATCCAAAACTTTTGAGTTGTTCTGCATATTTTTCTCTTGAAGATCCTTTCTTAATGTGACAATCTCTGCTTCCAAATTTCCAATGATCCTGTCTCTTTCTTCTAGTTATCTTCCATTTCTGATATCTTAGGATGAAATTTGATAGGAAGAGATCTTAGTACCTGTTGGCAGCCAATTCAGTTTTTTCCATTGTCCTATCAGCTGCCTACACCTATGTCTTCCGAACTTCAAATTATTGTTGCATTTTTCAAATAGACAATATTTTCATTTCTTGCGACACTTGCAAATTGGTCTCCATTTAGTTTTCACGACTGTAAGCGTGAAAACTTCTCCTTTCGTGGTCACATTTCGATTACTATTTGAATTGTCGTTATTATCGATATTTTCTATGGCACTTACCTTTGGTTTATTGTTATATGGCTAAAAGGACTTTTAAAACGATGCTCTTTGGACATACTTACTTTGATTGCGTAACTTGATTTTATTAAACTTATGAGGCATTGAGCATGTGAGTTTATACTTGATTTTATGAATTGCATAAGGGTCATGACTTATTTTGTTTTTATATATAATGTGATCCTTATGATAATCTTTTTATGGCTCTTGGCTTGCAAAGTTTATAAATATCGATTGGCGCAATGGTTTAAAAACTTTTGATTAAACATTTATACAATGGCACATGGTTAACATTTGGGGTTGATTTTATATTGAATGACATTGGTTTGAAAAACTATGGTTAATGGCGCGTTGGTATAACACCCACCGTTTGATTCTTTGGTTGGTTGAATGATAAGGTTTTAAACTATGTTATGATTGATTGAACAGATGTGGAATTCGCCGGTTGTACTTTGCCATAACTATTATGCATGGTGGTGAATAACTCCACCACCCTCGCATGCGCACATTAATGCATTCCCCCTTTGATCGTCCATTTCTGTTAGACCAAATGACTCTGCTCCTGTGCATTGGTAAATTCGAATCAAACCCTTACCATGTGCTCGCACCATGGCCCCAGTCGTGAGAGCTGAACCTAATGGGAGCCAGGCTCTGTTGATGTTTGACAGTGCCTGCAGTGACCTTGAAGAAAATGGGTGGCTCCCGTTTATACAGAAATTTGAGGGTTTTAACCTCTGCGTAGCTCGACAATTCGCAATGACCTTTGATGGCTGTTGAGCCAAGGTCGGCGATGTTCAATTGCTAATTGACGAGCAATTTATCAGTCTCGCCACGGGTTTGCCTGCCACTGGACAACGATGGTCCAAGAATTGCAAAGTAGAAGAGGTCCCTTCGACACTTCTCTTCCAGTCACGTAAAGTTACCTCCTGTGATAAAGGTCTGCCAGTAACGATGCTTAAACAACGTTGGCATGATTTATTGATGATAATCAAATAGTTTATCACCTGCGAAGGTCGGTACGGGTTTGTTTTCTTACACCACCTTCGTTTGCTTATGGTCTTTATGGGTTATCAGCTTAATATGCCTTATTACTTGCATAGAAGACTGTTCAAGATGTCAAATAAATACAGAAGGAACCAGGGTGATAGTAGCCTTTTTCACTATGGGTTGGTTAAGATTATTGTGGTCTGTCATTTGAGTCTACACGGTGATTGTTGGAGCAATTTCATTACTCAGAATGATTTTGAGGATTCGAACCCTCCACAGGTTGACAAACCTGTGGTGAGCGAGGTTAAGTCTGTACCTTCAGTACCCTACAACATTCTGCTACCTAAACCCCTGTCCGACTCACCTATCGACCTACCCCACTCTGTGACTAAGGATGTCGAGACTGTTAAGACTGTGGGCAAAAATCCCAAGGCAAAACCCACTATAAATGCCAATGGAAAAAAGACTGCCCGGTTAATTTCTCGAATGGAAAGGAACAAGCCGAAACCTCCTGTCGAACTAAACCCTATTGTGTTGAGTGAGGACTCCGATTCGAAAGTTGAGCGTTTCTTGGCTAGCGAATACCCCTATTCGGAAGGTTTGTGTGCCGAACCCTCATATGACTTTGTGACAAACCTACCCCCCTGCCTACAAAACGACCCTGACTACCCAGGCATTAAGCTGCCTTGTGAAACCCCCGGTCATATAGCCAAACCCTCTCCTACTCTGTCTAAACCTATAGTGCCACCCTGTGATCAATGCAGCTCGTGGTTAGAAAGATATTATCTTGATGTGCCGATGCTACAGTCAAGAATTCACTCTTTGGAAGACTAGGTTGCACTGCTTACCAGTCAAAAGGCTAAGCTACAAGCCACTGATAAAAAACAAAGCACGACAGGATCCATCTTGTTTAAAAATGTGGAATCAGCTACAGCGGTCGTGAATTCTAAGTTGGCATAATTTGAGCAGCCTCACACAGGTATGTTTTGATATCGCTTGTTTATATAACGAATTCGAATTCGGTTTTGGATAGCTCTGTTCATAGAATTGATTGGCTCTATCACATTATATGCACTCTATACATAGCTTTGCTTTGATTGATGGAAGTTTGTTTTCCTAGTTTAGCCTTTATTGGATTTTCATCGATTTGTTGGATCTTGGTGTGGATTTGATTTGATTTATTGAGTTAAAATGGATACTCTGCTGTCAATTGAAGTCGTTTGTATCTATTCTAGACACAAGTTGTTTCTCATACTTCAATTTTAAACGCAATCACATTTCAATTCGATTTGGTTATAATGTATACGCTATGATTGGTAACAGTTTTGATATGGTTAATTGTACGGTTTTATGTCTCATATGATTTTGACGAACAGGAATACAGTTTGTATTATTTTCAATGTGATTCTGTACAAATTCACCCAAATCGTGAATAGATTCAATTCATAACAACTATGCTATAAACTCAGCCGGTTAATTCGCATTGGTTTGTTGTTAGTTCCACCATGTTATCAGTCGGATTCATATTGCAATGAATATGCTGTTTGAATTTGATTCGTAGAATGAGTTAGACTATATCCAGATTCACGATCTATTTCCATATTAAACTCAGTCGGGATTTATGTTGATTATTTGCCCAGTTTGCAATTGTAACTTATGTTGATTCTATTAAGATTGCGATCACAATTGATCGATCCTGTCTGTTGACTGTGCAAGGATCAATCACAAATTTGGGTGGGTTAATGCTGTTACATATGATTTCGTTTACACATAATCAAAACAGTCTTTCTATCTTTATATTCGATTGAACGATATGAATTTGTTGTGTTGGATTAGATCGTATCACATACGATATGAAATGGTTGTGTTGGATTAGATCGTATCACATATGATATGATCTACTATCGATTCCAATTGGATACGAAACAGTCTTGTTACTATTCGACCCGATTTTATGGTGAAAGTAAAACAGAGTATTCTTACCCCTGTTTTCGATTGAGTCACTTTTGATTATGATTAATGTTGAAAGATAAAATCATTTGAATCTTGAGTGATTCGTTTTAAATGATCATTGGAAGAAAATTGGTTTTAATTATTTTTAAAGATTTGGTTTGATTTCGATTCTGATCCTGTATGTTATTTTAGACTAGCTACAGAATCAGATGATTCTGTAGCTAAGTCTGTAGGATTAGATTTTTATTGTTTTGCTAATAAAATATCTTTCTAACTTGTTATTTTTGGTCTATTGCAGATGAATTCAAAATTGTAGTGGATTTGATGAGCAGTTAGAGGATACTTGAAATATTTTACTTGCATTTTAGTTTCCTAATTTAGTTGATTTTGGGATATTTTCCCGGATTATGTAAAACAGTTTGATATTATCCACATGGAGGTTTTACCCTGTGGAGAGACTTATAAATACTTATCATTTTTTGTAATAAGATCATCCTCATTCGTGGGAGAACAATGATATGGAGTTTTAATACAGACTGAGACAGAATTTGATATTCTGCTACAACTTTAGCTTTCATAATATCAATATTTTGTTTTATGTTTATGTGTATCTATTTGCATCTGGTTAATGACTACTTTAGCTATCTTAATCATTCGTATATGATATAATTTAATCATTGTAATCTATATCTGATTTCTTCCAAGCATTTAAAAAACATAGCAATTGCTTAGTTCAGTTTGTGAATGACAGATTTCTCTTCTTCATAAGTTGGATTATTAAGTATAAGTTTTTGCATAACAGGTTTCCCTTATTGCAGAGATTTATAAATCATATAATTGTTATGATTTTTTATGTCTTGTTTGTCCTGTAAACAACTCAAAGAGCAGCACAGCCTATCGTTTATGAGAAGCTTCTGGATTAACCGGTGCGAGTTTCCTTCCTCCGACCAGCTTCGAAGTCATCACACACAGGACAAATTGGGAGCGTTTCCAGGTCAGTTAGTCCTTTGTTTGTTTACTGTTTTTATTAGTAGTTTAGATCAGATATAAGTTTATTTAGATATAAGTTTAGAATTAGTATATTAGATCGTTTAATTTCAATAGGTTTTATTCCTTGTTCATAAAATCATAAAAATCAAAAATATATCTTTCGCTGTCTTAGGGCAGAAAACAAATGATTTTTACAGGTTTTATTCAAATCTGCAAGTTGTAGATATTGTATATTTGTGAATAAGTTGTAATTCAGTTAGTAATTAGATGGTTCATTATTAGAGTTAGTATAATAGTAATTAGTAGTTTGTATATAGAATAGTTTTAGTAGTTTATATTTAGTTTTAGTTTAATTCATTTAGTAGTTTGTTTTAATTAGATTAGTTAGTATTAGTTTGTTTTATTTATTGTTAGTTAGTTTAGTTTGTTTTATTTGTTTTAAATAGATTAGTTAGTTTAGATTAGTTTTCTCTCTTTGGTTTTCTTAATACCTTAGAGCGGCCAACGGAGCCGTTAAACTCGTCAGGGTGGTTCATTCCAAACGGCTTGGGTTATTAGACAACCCCGGACCGGTTCCACTCTCTCAGTTGACGGACGGTCAATTTCACCCGTCAACAGTACCTTTTGAACAATTACAAACTCTTTGATTTCTTCTCCCAATCCTATGATTGCATTTACTATTTCATCGACTTGTAAAATGTAAGTTGCAATATTCTCGTCTTCCTTCATCTTTGGTTGTTCGAACTGACCTCTGTAAGTTTGAAGCTTTGCTGCTTTGAATTTTGAATATCCTTCATAAATATTTTGAAGCTTGTCCCAAATATATTTAGCGGATTTACAATGTATAACTTTGGTGTGTACTAATTCACAAAGACCATTTAGAAGTGCATTTGTGGCTTTGGAATTATTTTTCCCGAGTTTTATTGCTCTTTCATTTGTCGGCGGAACTGTTGGTTCTTTGTATCCATCTACAACAGATTTCCAAATTTCAAATCCCTGTGCCTGTATATATGTTTTCATCCTTCTGCTCCAAAATGCATACTTATGTCCATCAAACTGTGGTATTCCATTTTTATACATGTTGTTTCTCTCCATTATCTATCTTTTAGTGGATAAACTGATTTCTGAAGGAACCTGCTATGATACCAATTTTTGGATTACTGAGAGGGGGGAGAGGGTGTGAATCAGTAATAGAGAAATTCAATCCTTTTCAACCACAAAATGCAAGTTTTATATCAATGTAGCATTATCATCCAATAGTTGCAGAGTAAATAAACAATGAACAAATGAGAAATCATGCACATACACAGTACACCAGTGTTTTACGTGGAAACCCAAAGCGGGAGACAACCACAAAATGATTTTTCTTATATGTCTTTAAGATTTATATTCATTGGAAGCACCAAATTCCTTTGTTTTTCAAATGCAACTGGAAGGAGGCTCCAACCCCCTAGTTTCTCAGGCTACAACCTGAGGGAAGCTCCAAAACCCCTATTCTCTGGCTACAACTAGAAGGAGGCTACAACCCCCTATGCTCTCCAGCTACAACCACATGTCCTTGCCCCATCCAACCTCCCTGACGTAGAATTAGAATGATGGAACCATTTTCCCACTATCACTGTAAGATATAGTGCTGTAAACCTGTACCAATCAACCTGTAATCAATATGTAACAACTTTTACCAATAACCTATGCCAACATGTACCATACATCAACCTGTACCTCAACCTGTACCATAAATAAATGCATCAACCATGCACCAAACCTGTACAAAATAACCTGTCAAAATAACATGTCCAAACAACTTGTAATCAACCTGTACCATAAGCAAGTGCATCAACCATGCACCAACCTGTACCACCAACGAGTGCATCAACCATGCACTAAATATGTACCAATCATGCATCAAATACACATAAACTATGACTCATCAATATGTACCAACATCATCAAATATACACCTCGTGTATGTGCCAACTCATCAACTACTTGTCTCAACCATGTACCCAACATGTACCTCAGCCAAAAGCCCTCANCATCCAAATCTGATTTGTAACTCTGTAATAGACCTGGTGTATATCATCACATACCTGCAAACCTTCCTTAACTTTAACAACAAGAGACTGACATTTTCATCAAACTTTACTTTAGTCTCACATGACTAATTTTGGATTAGTCAACAACCCTAACTTGAAATAATCATAACTATGTACCTGTAATGAATAAATATATAAAAATGGTACAAAATGTTCTTCAGTATCTTTTATGCAATTCCTCCAGATTTCACTACTTGGAACCTCTCAGAAAAGGAGTTATAGAAAAAATGGCATACCTTGTTGAATTTTGGCTTATTCTAGAGAGCGAACTTGTAGAGCGTGCTCTGTACAAAATGTTTATTGTATGGATATGAAAATGGTACACAAAATACTATAGCTGTACTCTAACCAATAAATTTGGTCTTACTAAATTTGGATCTGTTATGAAGAAGTTATGACATTTTTACCTGAAACACCTGTTATAGACTAGTTTCAGGACTAGCCACAAAGCCTATTTTCCACGACGTGTAACTCCAAAAATACAACGACCCACAAGATTAAATTTGTATCACAACTACTTGGATATGTTTTCTCAATGGCCTCCCAATTTCATGGTCTGAATCATTCTAGAAATTTTTTTATTGCGAAAATGGTGAGATGACCCGTTAATAACATACCTTAGAAAGCATCATCAAAAGAATTTATTCTCCCCTTGAATTTCGGCCTTCTTTTCTTCACCTTCCTTATGAAATTCAACTTAGATATCCTTTGGTTACTTCAGTCACATGTAGATATTCAATATGCTCAAGTGTGATTAAAATGAGAGAGCCTTGCCTCTTATTTATACTTTCATGTAGCTTCCTCAAGGGGTTACCTTTTAACCATCTTAACCCACTTTCCTTATTTTAGGGTTAACCCACTTCTAACCA
>SNQJ01S0150823.1:0-23180 GCA_010110895.2 Picea sitchensis
GCTTCGATGGTTGTGTTGTTCATTTCCACCATGAGTTCTAACGAAAGGGTCAAAGACTTCAATAAAATATTCATGACCATATTGAACAAGTTTCAGCCCGAAGATAAGACAATGCAGGAATCACAAATTGAATTTTATGCTAATGCTCTCCCAGCTTCTATCTCCATGTTAGTGAAAAGGGCTGCTAAACGAACCGTAGATGAGAATTTTGAAGAATCCAAAATGATAGAATTCAAGATGAAAGGGGTAAAGAAGGCTAGGTTTCTTTAGTTAAGAAAGACGCTCAACCTCCTCCTAGGAGAGGACTCCTTTTGACTAGACCATAGGGGAAACAAACAGAACAGACTCCTGACAAGGGTAATGGAGACATAGAAGATATACAACGCATGGTTAAGAAATTATCAAATGAGATCATAGAAATGAAGAGAAATGCAGGAGAAGAAAACCAAGGTCAAAGACGTTATAAGCCTTTATTTAAAGGGAACCCACCATTCAAGGCAATTGAACCTCCTCCAGCTAACTTAAATATCGATCTAGGGAATGTAGCATCTGATTCTTTCTGTACGTTTCAATAGGAAAGCCACTCTGAAAGAGACTACCCTCAATGGGTGCATGCCATGAATTTGATGGCCAATCAGTTTCTAGATGAAGTCTCCTTGACCGAACAATCAAGCAGTTCAGTTATGAATATTGTTGACCAGCAAGAGATTGATCCACCAAAAGATACAACCATGTTGATATGGGATCCCGACCTGATCATGACTTCTGACGACCTATTTGAGTCTCAAGAACCACCCGTCAAGGTCTCGACGGTGAAAACATGCAGTAAAGGTCCACCTATATCAAAATATATTGTTTCTCCCCAAAATTTGAGAAATAAGACAACTCCCGATCACCCGAAAGCACCTTTTTCACCTAGTAAAAAAACTGTAAGGATCCATACCTGAGAATTGCCCAAACTAGATTACAATGTAGTTGAAGATTTGAAGAATTTAAGGGCTAATATATCAGTCATGGTTTTGAAGAAGTTAAGAGCTTTTCATAGTTGCACGATCTTAACGTATGCTTCCTGAAGTTTTCTTTTAAGCTAGGTTACATTACCTTCATGACCTTGCGGTGCTGACACCTCAAGGTTCTTTGCTGCCAACTATCATCGTAACTCTCTATTCTCCTAGTAAAGTTCATCTATGGAAATTTTTTCCTATTCTAGCTGCTATTTAGGATCTCAAATGTTAGAACCCCAGTTTTCCATCCTTCTTGATCTGATCCTGCTTCCCTGAATTGCGATTTTGACTGGTTCGAGCCGAATAGCACACATTAAGGACTCTTCGGCAGCTGATCATGCACATGGTTCGACCAGGTTTTTGTGTTCCCCAACTTCCTTGTTTTTTCGAGGCCTCCATATCCTCCATGGTATCTTCTGAGGAGGGGCATGTTCTCCAACCTACGTCCCCCCGGCGTGGTTTCTTCCACTTCGGTATATGCACTAAAAAACACTATAGCTTCCGCGCAAAGGTCATAATTTTCCTCTAGAACCTCAGGAATACCTGCTACTGATAAGAACGAGTCCCAGGCATTTTGGGGCTCAGACCTGGCACTCTGATTCCCCTGCAGACCTCACCTCACATTTTAAGGAGATCCCATGGCGTGACAACGTATTTTCTTAGACATCCATGACTGGAGAAAAGGTAAAAACATAGAGATTGATCAAATTGGGCTCACAATACGAATCTCCACTAGTGCATAATCTCATGGAAATGAATAGAACTCTTACAGAACATCCAAAATTTATAACGGAGCGGGGCAGCGAGCCGAAACGTGTGAGGGGACATTGAATTCCTTGCAACAGAACATTTCAAAGAATTATTGTGCCACATCTGCATGATGGGTATGACCCAGGGCATGTGAGATGCAGTTGATAGGAATTATGGATGAAGTGTGGTACATTCATCTCAATTCCTTTCATTTCCCCCACCCTCCATAATGAGTTGATGATGGTCGATGCACTTGCTGATGCAACACCCATGAGAGAAATCTTCCTCGATCAGAAGAATTTAACGACTTCACTTACAACAGTATCCGATCTTCCAGGAACTTACTCGTACTTTTGGCACATGTTTGGCTCTGAAATATTTTCCCTACCCCAAGGACCAACTGGCCACTAGCGTGCCTTTTACAGGTATGCATCAGTCTATTTTTCTTCCCGCTTACGTTTTTTATACATTTTGTCGAGTATTGTTCTGTAAGCAATTTCTAAAAAATGATTTTAAACATCAGTGCAGGAAAATGTCTCTGGACACTAAGAAACATTGGCTCCATGACTTCACCGAGGAATCTGAGAGAAACCAAGTTTGAAAAATCAACAAAGCGATGAAGGATATCTGACTCCCCAACTTCGGCAACCCCGATAACTTCATCGACTTGTGTGACATAGTCGGATCGCATGCCAAGCAGGATCCACTATGGGCTGAAGAGCTAGCATAGGTGATTGATACAGTGCCAAGACAAGTGAAAATATTTATGGAACATTCGATGAAGGCTCAAAATGTGCTACAGTAGTTAAACACCATTCTAGTGACGTACCGAGCGCATAAGGTGGATATCAGAGGATTCTATGCGGCTTCGATGGAGTAGCACAAGTTTCCATGGGCCCAAACTTGCGAGGATTTGTTTATCAGTTGGTCAAAGTATGAGGAAAGTCACCCTTTCAAGTGATATCTTGAGTTGAATGCTAAAGAAACTGTTAGAAGAGGACGCCATGTGGTGAATTATTTTTTGTTCAAACTACACTTAGCCATTATTTTCAGTTGAATTTTATGTTATAAATAAGAACATTGACAAATTAGTTAAAGGTCGATGGTTGTTGCAAGAAACTATTCTCTTTTGGCTTTGTGAAGAATTACTTCCGAGCTACCATTAATAGAGAAGTCCTTATGGACCAGGGACAAATTATTTTCATCAACTGCATGTGTGATTGGATGTGGAGAAGAACTATTTCCTATCATGTTTCATGAATGATGTTGTAATGAGTAAGAGCAATTAATTCTATTGTCAAGTTATCTGGTGCAATGTTTTGTTGTTCTTTTCTTTAATGATGAAGATGAAATGTTGTGTTATTATGTGATGAATGATTATGGTAGATGAATTATTTTTCTTTACATCAGCTTATTGCATATGTGTTTTCTTTCTGGTAATTAGTATCTCAGACAGTAATTGGATGCTCACATGGTTAATGTATTAGTACTAGGCCTGTGGTGTAAAATTGTTGTTTGCATGCTTGAGCAGCGGGTTATCCCAAGTTCAGCCTCTTCCCCTTAGTTAAGATTAATTCTATTTTGTTTCCAAATTGGTTTATACCGGCTTACATCTCATATCGGTCTGACCCAAGAGAAAATACAAAAACAAATATAGTCAAACTAAAGGAAGAGCCTTCACAAGAATACGTAAAGCCCGTCGTTAATTTGGTCGTATCACAATATATGGAGAACCATTCCACTATTAAACGTTGCAGATTCTAATTGGGCCTTGGTTGTGGGTTTGGTTCATACTTTTGTATCAAGGGATTTAAGACCCATCAACAGAATTGGTGCTAGAAGGAGGGCCTGAAATGAATGGTTGGATATATATTCTACAGAGTATTTCAAACAACCTATAGATTCAAAACAACCCACATGCATGGCTAGTCATTCCCAAGACAGCCCACACACACAGAGTACTACTGAAATGAGTAACTCATCCCAACATGAGGAAGAACCTTTTCACCCTGAAATACCTTACGCTCTTCCTCACAAGGACATAAATGAATTTAGAAGAATCACAAGAGCCTACGCCCGGAAGATCGGTGCTTTATCCTTATCTCCCATACTCCCTCGAAGAAAACCACAAAAAAGACCAGTGGTTAGTACTCCCAACGAGGTTTTCGTGCACTCGGTAGAAGACTTAATATATTTCTCAATCACCGAAATCCAAGATCCTCTTGATTTGATCCCTGAAACGCCAACTGGTAACGTGTCTGAACCAGACGATTTTTTGAAAGAGGAGCTTAACTCAGAGTCTAAAGATATGGAAGGAAACATCGACCATAATGATGAAAGGGGGAACCCACCTCTGAAAAATCAACCCTGGTTAGCCAGAGATGCTTTGGCCCTCCCGAGACTAGTTCATAACATTCCCCGATATCCAGAGAAGTTACTTCCTAAATTTGACCCTGAAACTTCAAGATTGCCTGAAGATCATATCAAAAAATTCATACTAGTGATCAAACTTATGAATGTCCAACATGAAGATGTAGTGTGCATAATATTCCCCTCTATGTTTTAAAATTCATCTTCCACGTGGTACTTCAATCTGCCAATAGGATCTATAACCAACTGGATGAAGTTCCAGAAATATTTTCTCAACAAATTTTCCAAAGAAACTACTATGGGATCTCTGATGGCCGAGTTTTTCACTGCCACCATGAGTTCGAAAGAAAGGGTCAAATACTTCAATCAAACCATATTGAACAAGTTTCATCCTGAAGCTAAGCCAACTCAGGAATTTCAAATCGAATTTTACGCTAACACTCTCCCAGCTTCTATCTCCATGTTCGTGAAAAGGGTTGTTAAACGAACCCTAGCTGAGAATTTTGAAGAATCCAAAATGATAGAATTCCAAATGAAAGGGTGTAAAGAAGGTCACGTTTCTTTAGTTAAGAAATAATCTCAACCACCTCCTAGGAGAGGACTCCTTTTGACTAGACCATTGGGGAAACAAGAAGAATAGACTCCCGACAAGGGTAATGGAGACATAGAATATATACAACGCATGGTTAAGAAATTATCAAATGAGATCATAGACATGAAGAGAAATGCAAGAGAAAGAAACCAAGGCCAAAGACTCTATAAGACTTTATTTAAAAGGAACCCACCGTTCAAGGCAATTGAACCTCCCCCAACTAACTTAAATATTGATCTAGGGAATGTAGCATCTGATTCTTTCTGTATGTTTCAATAGGAAAGCCACTCTGAAAGAGACTACCCTCAATGGGTGCATGCCATGAATTTGATGGCCAATCGGTTTCTAGATGAATTCTCCTTGACCGAACAATCGAGAAGTTCAGTTATGAATATTGTTGACCAGGAAGAGATTGATCCACCAAAAGATACAACCATGTTGATATGGGATCCTGACCTAATCATGCCTTACGAAGACCTATTTGAGTCTCAAGAACCACCCGTCAAGGTCTTGACGGTGAAAACATGCAGTAAAGGTCCACCTATATCAAAAGATATCGCTGCTACCCAAAATTTGAGAAATAAGACAACTCCCGATCACCCGAAAGCACCTTTTGCACCCAGAAAAAAAACTGTAAGGATCCATACCCGAGAATTGCCCAAACTGGATTACAACGTAGTTGAAGATTTGAAGAATTTAAGGGCTAATATATCAGTCATGGATTTGAATAAGTTAAGGGCTTCACGTAGTTGCATGATCATAACGTGTGCTTCCTGAAGTTTTCTTTTAGGCCAGGTTACATTACCTTCATGACCTTGCGGTGCCAACACCTCAGTGTTATTTGCTGCCAACTATCGTCATAACTCTCTATTCTCCTGGTAAAGTTTAGCTATGGAAATTTTTTCCTGTTCTAGTTGTTATTTAGGATCTCGAATGTTACAACCCCAGGTTTCCATCCTTGTTGTTCTAAACCTACTTCCCCAAATTGTGGTTTCGACTGGTTCGAGACGAATAGCGTGCATTAAGGACTCTTCGGAAGATGATCGTGCACTTGGTTTGACCAGGTTTTTGTGTTCCCCAACTTCCTTTTTTTTTCGAGGCCTCTATATCCTTCATGGTATCTTCTAAGGAGGGGCATGTTCTCCAACCTACATCCCCTTGGCGTGGTTTCTTCCACTTCGGTATCTGCACTGAAAAACACTATAGCTTCCGTGCAAAGGTCAAAATTTTCCTCTGGAACCTCAGGAATACCTGCTACCGATAAGAATGAGTCCCAAGCATTTTGGGGCTCAGGCCTGGCACTATGATTTCCCCACAGACCTCGCCTCGCATTTTGAGAAGATCCCATGGCGCGACAACATATTTTCTTAGACGTTTGTGACTGGAAAAAAGATAAAAACATAGAGATTGATCAAATTGGGCTCACAATACGAATCTCCACTAGTGCATAATCTCAGCGAAATGAATAGAACTCTTACAGAACATCCAAAATTTATAACGGAGCGGGGCAGCGATCCAAAACGTGCGAGGGGACATTGAATTCCTTGCAACAGGACATTTCAAAGAATTATTGTGCCACATCTGCATGATGGGTATGACCCAGGGCATGCGAGATGCATTCGATAAGAATTATGGATGAAGTGTGGTACATTCATCTCAATTCCTTTCATTTCCCCCACCCTCCATAATGAGTTGATGATGGTCGATGCACTTGTTGATGCGACTCCCGTGAGAGAAATCTTCCTCGATTCGAAGCATTTAATGACTTCACTTACAACGATATCTGATCTTCTAGGAACTTACTCGTACTTTTGGCACATGTTTGTCTCTGAAATATTTTCCCTACCCCAAGGGCCAACCGACCACTGGCGTGACTTTTACAGGTATGCATCAGTCTATTTTTCTTCCCTCTTACATTTTTTATACATTTTGTCAAGTATTATTATGTAAGCAATTTCTAAAAGATGATTTTAAACATGAGTGCAGGAAAATATCTCTAGACACTAAGAAAAATTGGCTCCATGACTTCACCGAGGAATCTGGGAGAAACCAAGTCCAAAAAATCAACAAAGCGATGAAGGATATCTGACTCCCCAACTTCGAAAACCCTGATAACTTCATCGACTTGTGTGACATAGTCAGATCGCATGCCAAGAAGGATCCACTATGGACCAAAGAGCTAGCAGAGGTAATCGATACAACGCCAAGACTAGTGAAAATATTTATGGAACGTTTGATGAAGGTTGAGACCGTGCTACAGTAGTTAAACACCAGTCTAGTGATGTACCGAGTGCATGCGGTGGATATCAGAGGATTCTACGCAGCTCTGATGGAGTAGCACAGGTTTCCATGGGCCCAAACTTGCGAGGATTTGTTTATCAGTTGGTCAGAGTATGAGGAAAGTCACCCTTTCAAGTGATATCTCGAGTTGACTGTTAAAGAAACTGTTAGAAGAGGACGCCATGTGGCGAATTGTTTTTTGTTCAAACTACACTTAGCCATTATTTTCAGTTGAATTTTATGTTATAAATAAGAACATCTACCAATTAGTTAAAAGTCGATGGTTGTTGCAAGAAACTATTATGTTTTGGTTTTGTGAAGAATTACTTCCGAACTACCATTAATAGAGAATTCCTTATGGACCAGGGACAAGTTATTTTCATCAATTGCATGTGTGATTGGACGTGGAGAAGAATTATTTCCTATCATGTTTCATGAATGATGTTGTAATGAGTAAGAGCAATTAATTATGTTGTCAAGTTATCTGATGCAATGTTTTGTTGTTCTTTTCTTTAATGATGAAGATGAAATGTTGTGTTATTATGTGATGAATGATTATGGTAGATGAATTATTTTATTTCCATCATCTTATTGCATATTTGTTTTCTTTCTGGTAATTAGTATCTCAAACAGTAATTGGATGCTCACATGGTTAATGTATTAGTACTAGGCCTGTGGTGTAAAATTGTTGTCTGCACGCTTGAGCAGTGGGTTATCCCAAGTTCAACCTCTTCCCCTTAGTTAAGATTAATTCTATTTTGTTTCCAAGTTGGTTTATACCGGCTTACATCTCATATCGGTCCCACCCAAGAGAAAATACAAAAACAAATATAGTCAAACTGAAGGAAGAGCCTTCACAAGAATACGTAAAGCCCATCGATAATTTGGTCGTATCACAAGATATGGAGAACCATTCCACTATTAAACACTGCAGAGTCTAATTGGGCCTTGGTGGTGGGTTTGGTTCCTACTTTTGTATCAAGGGATTTAAGACCCATCAATAGAATTGGTGCTAGAAGGAGGGCCTGAGATGAATGGTTGGATATATATTCTACAGAGTATTTCAAATAGCCTATAGATTCAAAACAACCCACATGCATGGATAGTCATTCCCAAGACAACCCACACACGCAGAGTACTCCTGAAATGAGAAACTCATCCCAGCACGAGGAAGAACCTTTTCACCCTGAAATACCTTACACTTTTCCTGACAAGGACATAAATGAATTCAGAAGAATCCCAAGAGCCTACGCCTGGAAGATCAGTTCTTTGTCCTTATCTCCCATACTCCCTCGAAGAAAACCACAAAGAAGACCAGTGGTTAGTACTCCCGACGAGGTTTTCGTGCACTCGGTAGAAGACTTAATATATTTCTCAATCACAAAAATCCAAGTTCCTCTTGATTTGACACCTGAAATGCTAATTGGTGACGTCTCTGAACCAAATGATTTTTCGAAAGAGGAGAATCTTAACTTCGAGTCTAAAGATATGGAAGGCAACATCGACCATAATGATGAAAGGGGGAACCCACCTCTGAACAATCAACCCTGGTTGGCCAGAGATGCTTTGGCCCTCCCGAGACTAGTTCATAACCTTCCCCGACATCCAGAGAAGTTACTTCCTAAATTTGACCACGAAACTTCAAGATTGCTTGAAGATCATATCAAGAAATTCATACTAGCGATCAAACTTATGAATGTCCAACATGAAGACGTAGTATGCAGAATTTTCCCCTCTACATTTGAAATTTTTTCTTCCACGTGGTACTTCAATCTGTCGATAGGATCTATAACCAACTGGACGAAGTTCCAAAAATATTTTCTCGGCAAATTTTCTGAAGAAACTACTATGGGAGCTTTGATAGCCGAATTTTTCGCCGCCACCATGAGTTCGAAAGAAAAGGGCAAATACTTCAATCAAACCATCTTGAACAAGTTTCATCCCGAAGCTAAGCCAACTCAGAAATTGCAAATCGATGTTTATGCTAACGCTCTCCCATCTTCTATCTCCATGTTCATGAAAAGTGTTTTTAAACGAACCCTAGCTGAGAATTTTGAAGAATCCAAAACGATAGAATTCTAGATGAAAGGGTGTAAAGAAGGCTAGGTTTCTTTAGTTAAGAAATAAGCTCAACCACCTCCCAGGAGAGGACTCCTTTTGACTAGATTGTTGGGGAAACAAGCATAATAGACTCTCGACAAGGTTAATGGAGACATAGAAGATATACAATGCATGGTTAAGAAATTATCAAATGAGATCATAGACATGAAGAGAAACCTAGGAGAAGGAAACCAAGGCCAAAGGCCCTATAAGCCTTTATTTAAAAGAAACCCATCGTTTAAGGCAATTGAACCTCCCCCATCTAACTTAAATATTGATCTAGGGAATGTAGCATATGATTCTTTCTGTACGTATCACCAGGAAAACCACTTTGAAAGAGATTTCCCTCAATGGGTGCATTCCATGAATTTGATGGGCAATTGGTTTCTAGATGAAGTCTCCCTGATCAAACAATCGAGCAGTTTAGTTATGAATATTGCTGACCAGGAAGAGATTGATCCACCACAAGATACATCCATGCTGGTATGGGATCCCGACCTGATCATGCCTTCCGATGACCTGTTTGAGTCTCAAGAACCACCCATTGAGGTCTCGACAGTGCAAACGTGCAGTAAAGGTCCACCTGTATCAAAATATATTGTTGTTACCCAAACTTCGAGAAATAAGACAACTCCCAATCACCTGAAAGAACCTTTTTCTCCCAGTAAAAAAACTATAAGCATCCATACCCGAGAATCCCCCAAACTAGATTACAACGTAGTTGAAGATTTGAAGAAGTTAAGGGCTAATATATCAGTCATGGACATATGCATGATCCCTCAATAGAAGGATTTCCTGCTACAATCTTTGAACTCAGCAGAAAACCCTACGACTAGCAATGTTCAGGAAAGAAATCTAGCTTCCACAGACCCAGTAAATAAACCAACTGTGAATACTTGTTTGGAAGATAAGAAGGGGAAGCCTTTTGTCCCACCTTTCCTCCTAACATTCAAATTTTCCAACAGGAACCTCCATAATTGTTTGGTATATTCAGAAGCATCTTCCAATGTTATGCCCTTATCTGTTTGCAAAAAAATAAATGCAGTTCCTCTTAAGAGCGATAAACATGTAATACAACTAGACCGAACCCAGGTCAAAGTGATGGGGGAACCCAAAGATGTAATGATCAGAATAGCGACACATCCTAAGTTTGCGAAAGTGATTGACATCATCGTAGTAGACATCCCAGAGGCATATGGGTTATTACTAAGTCAAGATTTCTCTAAGAAGTTAAACGAGTAATTTAGCACAGACTAGGCACACCTTTGGCTACCACTGAAGGGATACAAGAATATGATCAGAATCGATAGGGAGAGATATCTGAAACGTATAGTCACTGATATAGAAACCCTGAATGAACCCTCATCCACATATTTCCCCATGCTAGGCAATTATTCATCCGATTTCCACTTCGGAAACTTTTCCCCTCTCTTATCCAATGTCCCTCTCACTCAAAAATCTAAAATGGTTTTTCAAGAGAAGTCGTCAATACCAACAGAAGACACCCTCTTCTACCAAGACCCTGTGCTAGAGATTACAGAACAAAATATAGGAGAGCAATAAAGTAATAAGGAAAACAAAAAGGGTGATTTTCGTTCACAAATTTGGACCATATACTTTGATGGATCTAAATCACAGGAGGGATCAGGGGCAGGGTGCATCCTCGTTGATCCAAAAGGTAAACGACATTTCCTATCCTGTAGACTAGAATTTGAATGCACCAATAACATTGTCGAGTATGAAACTCTAGTACAAGGGTTAAATAAATCCATAGACTTGAACGTCAAAGAATTGAAATTTTTTGAGGGCTTGGAGATTATCATTAGACAAGTAAGGAATACTATACATTGCAATTCCCCGCACCTGAAGAATTATCAACATGAAGTGCATAGATTAATGGAGCATTTTGAAGCTTTCAATATCACTGTGATCCCCAGAGCAAAGAATATCCTTGTTGATTCCCTTTCCACAGTTGCTTCAAGGCTGTCACCTCTAGAAGACTATGAAGCCTTCAGATTCACTGTGGAACTACTATACACACCATTGGTGCCTAGCAATATCTCTAATTGGAAAGTCTTTGAAGGAGATGAAGAGATCATAAAAATTCTTGACTAACCAAGTCAATTTTGAAGATTTAGCCATTGACGATGAGGTATTCCATGAGAAATCAACAGAAACTGATCCTTGAACAGGTCATCCTATTGAAATATTGAAATCTCACACCATCCTGAAGGGGATAGCTAATCTAGAAAATATATTTGATGTGAAATAACATTTTAGGGGGCCTAAGAACGCAAAGACCGGTAGCTCCTATCCCCTACATGAAACTACAAATCTCGGAACCCCGAAAAATCCAAATAATTTCAATATCAGCAAGACTATATCTAAAGAAGAAAGAAAGGCTTATCTCAAACTATTCAGACAATATCAAGATGTCTTCACATGGTCCTACCGAGACCTAAAAACCTATGACACCCGGATCATTCAACACACTATACCATTAAAACATGAGGTGAAACCTTTCCAATAGAAGCTCTAAAATTATCACCCATCCCTGGAACCTCTCATGTATCAGTAATTAAAGAAACTTTTATATGCCAAGATCATTTTCCAGGTCAGGCATTTTGCATGGGTAGAAAATCTGGTCCTTGTGAGGAAAAAGTCTGGAGAAATTCGCTTATGCGTAGATTTTAGATACCTCAACAGAGCTTCAGAAAAGGACAATTACCCAGTCCTGCCAATGAATCAAATCCTATAGACCATGTCTGGCTCGTATATTTTCTCTATACTGGATGGTTTCTTAGGTTACAACCAATTCCTGGTTTCGAAGGAGGATCATTTAAAAACTACCTTCTGAACCAAGTGGGGAACCTTCTATTATAAACACATGCCTTTTGGGTTAATCAATGTAGGAGCGACCTTCCAAAGGGCCATGGACGTAGAATTTTAGGGACTAATCAACAAGTGTGTGGTAGTGTATCTAGACGATGTAACTATGTATTCAAAGTATAGAGAAGAGCACATCCAACACTTAACTCAAATTTTTGAAAGGTGTAGGAGAGACGGTATATCCTTAAATCCCAAGAAAACTATTTTTGGCGTCGAGGAAGGTAAGCTGATAGTCCACATTATATCTCAAGTAGGCATTCGCATAGACCCAGAAAGGATTAAGACCATAGCTCAACTCTCGTTGCCTCACAACAAGAAATATATGCAGTCTTTTTTTGAGAAAATCAATTTCGTGAGGAAATTCACTCCAGATTTCAAGGAAACTATCAAACCCTTACAAAAGATGATTCGAAAAGATTTTGAATTTAAGTGGGACGATGAACAAAGGGATTCTTTCAGCAATATTAAAACTTTTATATCCTGGGCCCCTGTGTTACAAAGTCCTGATTTCAATAGGGATTTCTTCCTCTATACTTTCACCTCCGACTAGTCATTAGCTGCAGTATTGAATCAGAAGGATGATGACAACAATGATGCTCTGGTGTCGTTCATGAGAACTAATCTCTAGGAAGACTAAATTAACTATCATGTTATTGATAAACACACCTATGCGATATACAAGGCAGTAAAACACTTCAGGTCTTACATCCTCAAGAACCACACCAAAGTGATTGTGCCTCACCCTGCGGTCTGATCCTTGTTTACTCGGAAAGAGATGGGGGAAAGAAGAGGGAACTAGATGGCATTGGTCCAAGAATTTGATCTAGATATAAAACCTTCCAAACTAGTTAAAGGGAAAGGGTTGTGCAAACTCACAGCTGAAGCCCAAGACCAAGTAAATGAAGATTTTGGTTGGGAGAATGAAATGGAATTATGGTGTGGTAAAGCTTCATACATTTCCCCATGGCCAGAGTCTTCGTATGATAATTTGACTTATCTCCTACACCATGGAACTTGTCCAGAAAATATCAATCCGAGAGAAAGGAGAGCTCTCATGTTAAAATTTGCACAATATCGCCTCATAAATTCGGTACTCTTTCAGATTAACTATAATGGGGTATTCTTAAGATGTCTCTAACGTGAAGACATAGAAAAAGTTTTGAAGGAGCTCCATGATGGTCCTTCCAATGGAAATTTTGCACGAAACACCACCACTCATAAGATACTGAGAGTTGGCTATTATTGGCCCACCTTGTTCAAAGACACTCACACCTACACTAGGAACTGTAAAACTTGTCAGATAAGCACTGGGAGAGAGAAGAGAGCAGCAATCCCACTCCAACCAGTGACTGTCTCTAGGCCTTTTGAGCAATGGGGGTTGGATATCATAGGAGAAATTACACCCAGGTCATTGAAACAACACAAGTATATACTTACTGCCACCGATTATTTCACAAACTGGGCAGAGGTCGTCCCTCTGACTCACGTAAACGAGAAGGTGGTGATCCAATTCATAGAACAACAGTTGATCACAAGGTTTGTTGTCCCTTCTGTCCTATTTTTTGATAATGCAGCTTATTTTTCTTCCTTTCTATTGATAGAGTTTTCCCTAGACAAAGGAATCATCATTAGTTACTCTGCAAATTATTATCCACAAGGAAACGGGGTGGAAGAATCAACCAATAAGAACCTAGTGAGAATATTAAAAAAGACGGTTGTAGATAACAAAAGGAATTGGCATAATCTACTCCATAACTCTTTGTGGGATGATAGGGTCACACCTAAGGAAGCTATAGGAAATTCCTCATACTTCCTGGCTTACGGACATGAAGCCATTCTCCCAAATGGGCCTTTTCTTCCCTCTCTTCAACTAGCCCAATATTCCAACGGAGAATCCTCATCGATCATACAACGAATAATTGATGCTCTTCCCATGCTAGAATAAGAGAGGAGAAAGGATAATTCAAAGTTTCTATCTCACCAACAGATAGTGAAAATATGGTTTGATAAGCATAAAGATAAAGAGAAAATTTTTGAAGTAGGAGACTTAGTCTTAAAATGGGACAGAGCAAATGAGCCAAAAGGGAAGCATTCTAAGTTTTAGAATCTGTGGCTTGTACCTTTCTAGGTGGCTAAGAAGATTGGGGCGGGCACTTATCGGTTATAGAATCTGAGGGGGGAACCTGACACCCTCCCAGTAAATGGCCAAGCCCTCGAACAATATTTCCAATAAAATAAAATAAAATAAAAGTATATATATATCTTGTTTTAGTGTTTTCATGATTGCGAAATACATTTTTGTTTTATTTTGCTTTCTGGATTTCTACGCTTTTGAAATTTGTGTTTAGCAAGACAATGGTTGACCTTAATTCATGCGACATAGAGAACTCTGTTTCAAACTCATCGCTCACATACAACATAAGAAGCATCAAGGAACTTGTGGTTTCTTTGAGGGGTCCTCTATCTAACCGGTGCAAATGAACAACTTTGTAGAAATGTCGAAAGAGTCTTCTTAGTGGCCTGGTAATACCTTAAGGAAAAGAAGGAAAGTTGGAAGGGACTACATGAACCTCGAACACAAATCTAGTAAAAGATTCACCTTCACTATATCACTTTGCAAAATAAACAAATGTAATCCTCTCCCACTCGCTCGGGGAATTATGTCGAAGTAAAGTTGATATTATCAAAAGGGTGAACAGTAGGAAAGGGTATGTAGATATCTTCGTCGAGGCTATGAACACTCGCTGGTAGCGGAGCAAGGTCTGTGATGTCAGGGTGACTCTGTCGAGGCTATGGATGCTCACTAGTAGTGGAGCAACACCGAGGCGAGTGAGTAAAGGTAACTAAGGGTTTCATGTTAATATTATGGTAGTTTCAGGAGGTATTTACCCCCACGTGTGAACCTGACGAGAATAGAAGACTCCGGGAAGCAAGAGAAACCCTAATGAGTTGGCTAATAACCCTAGAAGCCTTGTCGGCTCAAGAAGATAATTTATATTAGGATATTAGCCTCCAAGAGAAGAAGTCGGCCAGAATTAATAATAATATACTGAATAGACACATACCCAGAAGGAGAAGTCGGCCCCAACAAACTGGCAGGATTACTATAAATACAAGGCACCAGTTCTCATTTGACAACATCTCAGAATTGCAGTTTCCCAGTTGGTGCACACTGCAGTTGCAATCTGGTGTGCAGGTTTGGAGGAGGGTTGCAAGTGTAGCTGCAGCAGCAACTAGTTTCAGTATTGGCTTGGATATCTCTTGGCTAGGGTTTGGAACATCTGATCATCTTTTTGTGATGCGCTATCCTTGGGGATTGATGTGCTACTCTTTGTTTGGCTATCTAGCCTAGGGATTGCTTCCGGAGGAATTCTCAGTCAAGGTTAAGGTACTCGGAGGGAGGCTTCAGCCTATGGTTGGGTGATGAGGATATCATCAATGGTAAAACGAGCACACCATATTCTATATTCTAACAGGTTATGGGCCCACACCCCTTTAGTCAGCCTAAAATATTGGAAGGAAACATAGCCGCTAGATATTGAGCTCGTTGAGGAACTACCGCTAGGGTTACTAGAAGGAGAAGCTTCCAAAAGCACTGCAGCTAGGGTTACCAGCAGAAGCAGTTGCAGAAACCCTAAACCTCTTGTATAGGCACCTTAAGTGATGAGATTGACCTAATATCTAGATATATCAGTGCGCCCTAGCCCAGCGCATCTCCTGGTACTCTCAGAAGGCCAAGACGTGAAGTTTGGATTTCTGGTCAAATCTAGGGTTTGACCAAGTCAAGTAGGCCATGATGAACTCTATGAAGTTTGAGAACAAGCTAGATGGAGCCTCTAAATTCAGAGCATGGAAGACAAGGATTGACCTCATCCTTGCTAAGAATAAAATGTTGGATATTGTGAAAGGAAATATCGTGAAGCCATAGTTTAAAGAAGGAGAAGAGAAGGAATCGCATAACGTTGCAGCTATGGAGAATTTCAAAGACGTTGACATCAATGCCATGAGTATCATAGTGGATTCCATAAAATCTAGGTTTGACCAAGTCAAGTAGGCCATGATGAACTCTATGAAGTTTGAGAACAAGCTAGATGGAGCCTAAATTGTAGAGCATGGAAGACAAGGATTGACCTCATCCTTGCTAAGAATAAAATGTTGATATTGTGAAAGGAACATCGGGAAGCCATAGTTTAAAGAAGGAGAAGAGAAGGAATCGTAGAACGTTGCAGCTATGTAGAAGTTCAAGGATGTTGACATTAATTCCATGGGTATCAAGTGGTATTTCATAAAATACCACTTGATACCTCTACATCTCCCATCTTGACTCATCAAGAAGATGTATGATTCCCCTAACAAATCTCTTCTCGCTAGGAAACATTGGACAAGTTATGAGTCCAAAGAATGAGCTCTCGCGGACATGAAGATTAATGATGACGAAAACATAACATTCTACTTTGTAAGGATCTCCCAAATAAGAGATCAACTACAAGTTATTAAAGAGATCACTTCAGAAAGGAACACCAGAACATAGTACTCAATGGTCTTCCAAGACATGGGATGCATTTGTCGCGAAGCATGAATACAAGGAAGGAGTAATTCACATTTGAAGAAATTTGGAATTACTGTGCTCAATAAGAATCAAATGCAAAAAGAGAAACTCCCAAAATAAGTACATCAAGCCTTCACAACAAGATTCAAGAACTTCAGAACAAAAGGAAGTTTGTCTGCTGATGAAGCCAAATCAAGAGAAAAGACATTTCAGAAATACAATGCTTCAACCGCCGGCACATTCACTACTGCAACTGCTGTCCTGAGCTAAAGAAAGGAAAGAGAAACATGAAGCCAGCTGTCAAGAAAGCGAACTCCGACAAAGAAGACTAAGCAGATGGAAGAGACTTCTTCTTACTAAAAGGTAACAACACTTCTTATTTTCTTGTATTATATCTTATAGTTTGCATCATCTCTCAGACATATCTTGTATATCTATCTTGAAGATAATGTGTTCCAAGAAGGACTATACCTATGAAAGAACAACAGACAAGGATGAATGTCATTAGATAATACATATGAAAGGATGAAATACAACCATGTGGAACAACAAGATAAGACGAATCAATCATGAAGAGACTTAGAAGTCATACATCAAGAGGAATTGAAGAAAGACTTATGATCTAATAACTGGGGACAAGCGCGGGACTCTCATATACAAAGAAAATTATATATCGTAATAATAAGGAAGTGTGGACTCTATTCGATGGAGGGAGCCAATTATATGCACTCTTACATGAAGCAATGATTAGGAGCTAATCCTATGATCCATTGAAATGATGAAATGTATATATCCATGGTAGCATCCATGAAAGACACAATATGTGTTCAACTCCAACTCAACTGCATAAGAAGACCTTTTCAAAGAGTAGCCTTAAATCATTCCTGGTTGTCCATCCGTGATCCTGAACCCATGTGATGAAGGTAAGAAGTGAATCTCTAAGGCATGGAATCTATAAGAAACTCCATGGACCCAAAAGTAAAAGAAAACATGAAGAAGAACATGAAGATTCCAAGAAAGAAGAATCAACTAGTCATCAGATCAAGAATCACAAGATTAATAAAATTAATATGAACTCACACTAAAGAAGCAGAAGAACCGAAAAGTCGTGATGAAGAACAAGCAGGCCGTAAGACTTATGAATGAAAGTTATCAGGACATCCATAACCAGAGGTTCTCTCGATGGAGGGAGGAGACTATGATGATTGATTGTTCCAAAGACAATCGCATTCTATCTCTATATAATTCATTATATTATCTACAACATCCATGAGTCGGAATTCTACACGATGAATGCAAAGAATGTTCTCCGTAGAAATTGAATAAAGAGCTTGATGCAAGAGAAACTAAGACTTTGAGGCATACCGTAAAGATAATTCCGTGATGCATAAAGAAGACAACTTGGTGGAGAACTTCCAATGCAATGCCATTGGTAATGCGGGTGAATATTTCCTATAACATCAAGATGACTCACTTAAGATCAAATCGATGATGACGTATTAGCACATGGATATGTTCCAGCTTCTCCAACTATGATATACTCTACTATTCAGATCTACATGAAGCCTTCTGCTGTTCCACTATAGTACAAGCATTACATTATCTATGATAAAGTCCGTATGGGAGAAATGATTTCTCCAATACATATCTCCACAATGCATTTATTACATACATACATTTTGGTAAATCCTATATTCAAGATGAAAGAACATGCATACTCAAGCTAGAGCTCATGAAAAACTCTTCATTTTAAGGGAAGACTTCCAAACCAAAAATAAGGTAATGCGAAAACATTTTTTTTGTGATTTAAATAACTCTCCAGCTAGAAGGAGCATTTATCTTTGTAATTGGAGAAATAGTCCATTGATGATGCTTGTTCCTCGAAAGTGGATTGAGATTTCCACTGATGCTGACTTCCCCATTGTAGTTAACATGGGAGGCGTAGACCGATTGTTGATGTATCATAGACACTTACCCATTATATGGAGGGTCTAGGACAATCATTCTTCTTGGCGTCACTCTAAGTAGTGGTCAAGAATGGTCCGCTCTGCCGAAAGGCCATTCTTCAAGTTCACAGCTTGTGAGAAGTTTCGTAAGAATCGTCCATGGAGGTTGATGCAGGACGGACATTCCTTGAGGGTTATACATTCTTCCAAAGTTACACTTTAGTGTCAGAGGAATGGCCCAGTTAGGTTAATGGTCTAGGCTCAGCAATCAGGGATAATTATTCCTCAAGGGAAGACTCACTCTCTCCGTGTTACACTTTGTTTGCCCAAGAATGGCCTAGGTTGGGGAGTAGTCCAAGCTCAACAATCAAAGACAGCTATTCCTTGAGGGAAGACTCATTCTCTCTAGGTTACACTTTGTTTAGTGTTGGAAGAATGGCCCTGGGTGAGGAATGTCCAGACAAATATTCCTTAGGAAGACCATTCTCCGTGCTGCCAATTTGTTTAATGTCGTAGGAATGGCCTAGGTAAGGAATGGTCCAAACATTTCTCGAGGGAAGACTCATTCTCTCATGTTACACTGCGAGGCCTGAAGAATGGCCTATGGTGAAAATGGTCCAGTTCTTAAATCAAACAATCCTTCTTCCTTATTGAGAAGAATGGGGCAGACATCCCATTATTGGGATATTCTATATTGAAGGTGCAGACATTCTTTCCTGCATCTCCGCTCGCATATGTGAGTGAAAGATTGGCTCATATGATTATTGTTGATATTCCATAATTAAGGGCAAACACTCTTTCCGTGACTTCACCGACGGGAGTGAAAGATTGGCCCGCTTGATTCCGGGCTATCATAACTTTGTTTCTATGTGATGAAGACTACCGTGGTGAAGACATTTTAGATCTCACATATGTGAGGGAAAGATTGGCCTAGATGATACAGCTTATCATAACATTGTTTCTATGTATTCTCAGATGTCTATTATGAAGACTATATGACAATAGATGAGGACTATTGTAGTGAATATGTTTCACCATTCAAGAAACTATACATTGTTGATCAAGTAATTTTGTGTTACTTGATGTGGCAGTGAACCAATGGATTGTAGTTGTGTAATTACTATGAATGGTCACGCTTGTGCTCTATCTTTGTTCTAATTGCCTTTAAGACTATCAACAGATTATTGAGATGATGATCATTCAGATGAATGATGAATGAGATTTTCCGCATCGGAAACAGCTTCAAAGCTTTTACTCCTCTCAGATCACTCTATGGTGAGGGTGAATTATCCAACATCATATCCAACTACTCATATGAAGTATGGTTTCAGAGATGATGATGCAACCGATGGTGATGGCGACTCATGATCTAGTCAAGAAATAGTCTAGATGACTATATTGATGCTATCTAAATGTTGTGTTTTTTTGCTCAAGTCCATTACCTCGTAAATACCTCTCTACCTAGGAGGGAGTGTTAATATTATGGTAGTTGTGGGAGGTATTTACCTCATCGTAGAACCCTAATTTGAGAATAGAAGACTCGGGAAGCAAGAGAAAACCCTAATGAGTTGATATCAACCCTGTATTTCCTCATTTAATTTAAGAAATATTAATTTATATTAGGCCATTCACCAAGTTATATTAGAAGCTCCGCCGCACTAATAATAACATACTAAAAAAGACACATACCCGCATGAGAAGCTCACCTGCAATTAGTATAAATACAGGGCACTAGTCCTCATTTGACAACATCTCATAATCAGAAGCCCATTTGTGCACCGCACTTGCAACCGGGTGCTGGTGCTTGGAGGAGGGTTGTGTGCAGGTCACAGCCAGCCACTTCAGTTTCGATGGCTTGGATACCCTGCCAGGGTTTGGAACAACATCCGGATCAGCTTTTTTGTGATGTGCTATCCTGGGGATTGATGCACTACTCTTTGTTTGGCTATCTAGCCTAGGGTTTGCTTCAGGAATTCTCACCAAGGTTAAGGTACTGCAGGAGGCTTCTACCGTGGTTGGGTGACAAGGGTATCACAAATGGTAAAAGAAAGCACACCATATTCTATATTGTAACATTTCATGCCAGTGAATGTTTTGCTATACTTTTGTAAAAGGGACGTTAGTCAGGGTTACAGGAAACAAAAGAGGAATAAAGGTTAAAACCCCACAAGCAGACCCAGAAGCATCAACCAAAGAATTTCAAATTGCAAGGGTAAAAGAGGCTCTAATTTAAAACCAGGAAAGGTTCTCCACCATCTTTCGTAGAAACCAAGAATGAAGGAAGAACAAATATTCTACTACCAGTTGAATCGCCATTTGTTGAGCACTCAACACACCTTAAAATGTCTACATCAAATTTCACCTTTTTGGGTACCACTTGATATTTTGGCATGGCATAATATGAAAAAATGTGTTCTTTGCTTATAATTTTTTTATTCTCACTAAGTATTTAAAATATTTCTTAAACATGCGAGAAATATATAACTTAAAGAACTAAATAATCGACAACCAAAACTTTTCCCAACGCGTTCATAGACCTGGCATCAGAAAGAATTACAGGAGGAAGAAAATCACTCGGGAACACCGCAATCGTCGATCGTCGACCCTCATCGGCGTCGGTGAATGGACGTTTTATTTTGTGAAATAAATTCACCAAGTATATCATTGATGATCAGTTCTCTCGGCATCGATGAAATGTTAAAAGAATACGCGTTGAACAAAAGTGAAATAACAATCATCGATCGCCAACTTCCGAAACATTTTTGGTATCGGGAGATTTGAAGGACGATAACCCACGAAGAAATTGTGTGCTAGTTTTATTCCCAAAGACCAATCCCTGATAATCACCCAGCATCGATAGTCGCAATGCTAAGATCATTTTAGTGTGTTCAACTTAAACAAAGTCCTGATTCCGACCATTACCCACGAACTGATTTCCAAGTTTTATTTAATGAGTCCCGAGTCAGTGACACCACGTCATCATCAATAGACATCAGGAGTTTTTGTTAGGGAAATATCAACCAAAATACAAAGAAAATTAGAGATATGCTAATTCTAAAATCAAGGCTAATTTACAAGAAGTTGAGACAAGAACACAGTTTTACGCACAAAGAGGGAAACGATGCATTCAATTTCTATGACTTGAATCCTTTCGACAAATTTTCAAAGTTCTATTTATTAAGATTCTCATCGGGTCCAGATTACATACAATAAACACTACCAACACCTTTTGGCCAGCTGACTCAGTCACATTGAGGACATGAAAATCTTCACAAAAAATAGGGAAAGTTATCAAAAAATTATACATCACGTTCGAGAAAACAAAACAGTGTCCGCCATTCATGTCTTTTCTGCACGCAGATTTTCTCTCGGGCTACTCTGCACTCCTTGGGGTGTTTTCATGTTCTATTCTTATGATACCCTTTGAGCTTCACATAGTTGCACGATCATATCTTGTGCTTCTTGAAGTTGTCTTTTAATCCAGGTTACATTACCTTCACGACCTTGCGGTGTCGATACCTCAGGGTTCTTTGTCGCCAACTACCGTCATAACTCTCTATTTTCCTGGTAAAGTTTAGGTATGGAAATTTGTGCCTGTTCCAGATGTTGGTTAGGATCTCAAATGTTAGAACCCAAGGTTTCCATTCTTCTTGTTCTTCTCCCGCTTCCCCGACTTGCAGTTTCGACCGGTTCGATCCAAATAGCACGCATTAAGGACTCTTCGACAGCTAATGGTGCACATGGTTTGAACAAGTTTTTGTGTTCCCCAACTTACTTGTTTTTTCTAGGCCTCTCTCTCCTCCACTGTAGCTGCTGAGGAGGGGGCATTTTCTCCAACCTGCATCCCCCCAGCATGGTTTCTTCCACTTCGATATATGCATGGAGCGATACTATATCTTTCGTGCGAAGTTCATAATTTTCCTCTGGAACCTTAGGAATACCCGCTGCCGATAAGAACAAATCCCAGGCATGTTGGGGCTCAAGCCTAGCACTCCTATTTCCCCACAGACCCCTCCTCGCATTTTGAGGAGATCCCATGGCATGAAAACGTATCCTCTTAGATATCTGTGACTGGACAAAAGACCAAAACACAGAGATTGATCAAATTGGGCTCATAATACAAATCTCCACTAGTGCATAAGCTCAGTGAAATGAATATAAATATTATAGAACATCCAAAATTTATAATGGAGGGGCGCAGTGAGCCGAAACATGCCAGGGGACACTGAATGCCTTGCGACATGAAATTTCAAAGAATTATTATGCCACATCTGCACGATGGGTATGACCCAGGGCATGCAAGATGAAACCGATAGGAATAATGGATGATGTGTGGTATGATCATCTCAATTCCTTTCATTTCCTCCAACCTCCATAATGAGTTGATGATGGTCGATGGATGCACTTGCTAATGCGACTCCCATGAGAGAAATTTGCCTCGATCGGAAGCATTTAACGACTTCACTTACAACAGTATCCAATCTTCTAGGAACTTACTCATACTTTTGGCACATGTTCGGCTTTTACATCCTTTCCCTACCCCAAGGGCCAACTGGCCACTGGCATGACTTTGACTCTCATGTTTTTCGTACCCGATCTACCATGCTATGGCGTGCAGATGTAACCCACCCCAACTAAGGAAAATGGTGGCTCCAACAAAGATGGTATAGGTAATCTGAAAGGTTGCAGAGATCATGTAA